>JAFVLL020018593.1:17500-35608 GCA_021397915.2 Tor tambroides | reverse complement strand
AAGAGCTTTGTGCTGATGTTAAATGATCTAAGTTTTCTCAAAAAGAACAGTCTCGACTGAGCCTTCTTCATTAGGTCATTAGTGTTCTCTTTCCAAAAAGACTTCTGAGGAGTCACAAAACACATAAAACACGAACATTCAAACGCACAGTGGTAGCAGAGTCGCCAGCAAGAGGGCGGCGCCTCCTCGAACATGATAATTTGATCTAGTTTAATAGAGAATAATTTGATCTAGTTTAATAGAATTAAAGTCAGAATAATACTGTGATTAAAAAGTTTAACTTTAAATATTCACATCTTCTTTCATAAAATATGTTATTTCCAGATTTAAATTAGATTTTTAATCCTAGATTTGCAACATGGTCTCAGATTTATGGATGCCACTGTATGTTGACAGCAGATGTATGTCTTTTGATTGGTGAGCTATTTGTTGTGATCTAACCCAGAGCTGCCTCTTGTTTGTATTCATAATCTTATCCAGAAAGTCACTTTATTCAGCCATAGTGGCATTTCTCCTCGCCTGCTTTACGTTTTATCACTCGGCAGGACATTTCATAGCTGCTGAGGTGAGGATAGGCCTATTTCTAGAACATTGGCAGTTTATCAAACTTATCTGCTCACTGTTCGTGTATTTACTTTCAATTTCTCCTTGTTTCCTAACAGCTCACAATGAAGCAGCTACTTACTTCACTGTTAGATGGCACTTCATGGTACACCGTTTCCCAGAATGCATCTGCCCTGTCTGAACCTCAGAAAACATTCTGGCAGGCATGGAACCCACCTGGCAAAAGTTACTTCCAAACACTAGGAATTTTCATTACTGCAAAGGTGAAATAAAATGTAGCAAATAAGTAGCAACAATTATTATTGTGCTCATAAACTGCTTGTTTAAGAATTTAAAAAAGTTCTCATAAGCTGATTTCATGATTTCTCTGTAAGGTTGGGCTGTTGGTCGTGGCTTGTACTTTGCCTTTACCTGCTGGCTATTTCATGCCAGTATTTGTTTACGGTAGGTAATTATGTCATCATACAATGGGATTTACATCATACTATATGCAAACAAACAAATAATAGTAATTAAAATGCAATAAAATTAATATGATATATGAAAAAAAAATATTATAATTTAAATATGATAAAATTATAAAAAAAAAAAAATAAATAAACCATAGTCATTATTATTATTATTAAAATAAATCTATAGTAAATAAAATGTGATACAATACTGAAACAAATAACAACATTTGAATATTTGAAAAAGTAAATAATTTTTAGAAAATTAAAAATTAGAAAAAAATAATGTACAAAAATAAAATATAGTAATTATTACTTAATTAAAATATTAATAATAATTAAATATAGATTAAACAAATAAATGTAACAAAATGAAATAAAATCCTTTGTTCTGCTAAATATCTTCAGCCATCTACACTCAACTGTAGTTGGCAAAATGTAGTTATAATATAGTAGTGAACATTTGAAGCGGATCAAAAAAAGTCAATCAAAGTTGTCCTAAGACAAGAACGGGCACTGTTTTTGTTTTAGGACAACTTTGATGAAAGGTTTTGATCCACTTCAAATATTGACTACTGTAGTTAATGTATTATTTTAAATCATAGTTTAACCATATGCAGTTTTCAGTGAATCCAAACCAAAAGGTATTTGAAAAAAGCCCCACTGAAACAGAATTTGTCTGTTTTAGGTGCTGCGGTGGGGCGTTTGGTAGGCGAGGGCTCGGCCTATTTGCTCTCAGATGGAATCTCATCAGCAAAGAGTTTGATAAACCCAGGCGGCTACGCGCTGGCAGGTAAACAAACTTATTATCCTGTCAGCTTTCTGACGGGGGATTATCAACACTGCAGGCTCACAGAGACGATAAGGCCTGTCTAAATGTATTGATGGGGCCATATTTTGCTGTGCATGTATGTGTGTACAGGAGCAGCTGCCTTCTCTGGGGCTGTGACACACACGCTCTCTCCTGCCCTACTGGCTCTGGAAATGACCGGCCAGTGCTCTCACGCCGTCCCCGCTCTGGTTGCTACACTGGTATCCAACGCTGTGGCTCGCGCAAAGCACCGTCCATCTTTCTACGACGGCCTATCCCTTATTAAACGGCTCCCGCACTTGCCATCTCTCATCTGCGCTTGTCCAAAGTGAGTAAACCATCTGCTCGTCTGCCTTCAGGCTCCACTGTTATGACTTGAAATTAAACTGCATTTTTCTTGAGATGACACAACCTGCAAATCAAGACTCTGAGGGGAGACATCAAGACAGTGATGGCTGGATAGTGAATTGTTTTCATCATGAACGCTCTCCTACAGGTTGGCCAATGTTCAGATCAAACAGTTTGTGATCCCAGCAGGAGTCGTGCTGGAGAGGACAGAGACAGTGGCGAGTCTACAGCACATCCTAAACGACAGCGCAGACAACGAATTTCCTGTGGTGGACTCTCGCGGTGAGTCTAACGAATATCACCAGCTCAACGACACAATTGCACCTCTTTGACTTTAATGGCGCCTTGGTGCTTGACAAAGAGAGTGAAAGTCAACGAAATGTGTGCCAATAAGGGCCTAAGGCCAAATGATTGTGTGCTGATGAGTAGAACCACTGAAGACTGCACCCTCAAGATAATGTTCCAGTACAGTACAATGACGGTGCTATTGAATGAAATGAGACTGACAGTCTGAGGCTCTGGCTTTGCCATGTCATTTACTTTTTTTCTTGTCTCCCAGACTCCCCTATTCTCCTGGGTACAATCAACAAATCACAGCTGCGAGAGTGTCTGCATCAGCATAGAAATGAGGTAATTGAACCCATAATGTGCTGAGTCATAACAAGAATTGTGCAAAGTTACTGAAAGATTAATAAAAATAATGAAAGAATAATTAAAGGATTTCAATTCAGAAGCTGGATTCTCACTTGGGGCTTCTTCTTTTTTTTTTTTTTAGGTCGCACACAAAGAGTTTTTGCATTCCACTGTGGTGCTTTTTAATTGGTTCTTCCTATCTAAACATTGAACTATACAGACATCTTTGACCACTGTCTAGATTTTCACTGTTTTTTAGCATCTCGCACATGAGTGCCGTGTTTTTCTGATGACAGCGTGCCTCATGTCAGTGTTTTTTGCAAATACAAAGACAGTCAGTGGAGTTTATTGTTGTTTTGGACCCCACTGACTTGCATTATATAGGCCAAAACACTATCTTTAAAATATCTTTAGAACAAAGCAAGTACACAATACAGGTCTGGAATGACATGAGGGTGAGTAAAAGATGACAGAATTTTCAGGGTGAACTTTTAAAACCTGTGAATCACCCCATAGAAAAATAGTAGTTCTTCAAGTAACTCTAAGTAGTGAGACATGCCACAAGGGATAGTTCACCCAAAAATGAAAATTCTGTCATTAATTACTCACCCTCATGTTGTTCCAAACTCATAAGACCTTTGTTCATTTTCGGAACACAAATTAAGATATTTTTGATGAACTCCGAGAGTTTTCTGACCCTCCAAATACAGCAACACAACTGACACGTTCAAGGCCCAGAAAGGTAGTAAGGATATCATTAAAATAGTCCATCTGACATCAGGGGTTCAACCGTATTTTTATGAAGCTACGAGAATACTTTGTACGCAAGAAAAGTAATTGTTGAATAAAGTCATTATTTGTGTGTTCTTTGTCAGTTGTGTTGCTATCTATGCAGGGTCAGAAAGCTCTCAGATTCCATCAAAAATATCTTAATTTGTGTTCTGATGATGAACGGTCTGAAGGTCTTACGGGTTTGGAATGACATGAGGGTGAGTAATTAATGACAGAATTTTCATTTTTGGTTGAACTATCCCTTTAAAATTTTCAGTTAGTATGCAAGGAGATTAAGGTTCAAATATGAATATGTAATTTTTAAAATAATAAATCAAGCAAAACTGTGAATGAACTTGACAGTGTTTTATGGAAAAAAGCATGAGGGCAAGTAAAATGATGATCAAACTGTCAGTAATTAAGCAAATGAACTGAAGAATGCAAGACTCAATTTATTTTAAAAGCATGAAACACTTTCTAAACTTTACATTTTTATTTATCTAGTCATTTTGGTAACACTTTACAATAAAGTTCATTTTGAACAGTGAATTGCTTTATTTTTATTAACTTACATTAACAAAGATTGATAAATGCTCTGACAAATCTACTGCACATTGTTAGTTAATGAATTATCTAATGTTATCTAATGGAACCTTATTGTAAAGTGTTGCCATTTTTTCGAATTACATTCAAAATCCTCTCGGCTCAAAAATGAGACGCATAACGTATCTGCTTCTCATCATCACTAAATCTTTTTTTCTTGTAGGATTTATGTAAACAGCTAGAGGAAGTATGTTCTATTCAACCTGTGCGGCTACAACTGACTCCTGACAGCACTGTAAAGCAGGTGCAGTTAGAATAAACTGGTAGCTGGTTCAATTATGTGTATGTTTTTTTTTCAGTATTTAATGCGTGTTTGTGTGTGTTCTGTCAGGCTCATTGCATCATGAGTGTCACGGGTGAGCAGCGTGTGTTTATAACGGAGAGTGGGCGGCTGTGCGGCGTCATCACATGGAAAGAGGTGATAAGAGCAGTCTGCACAAGGACAAACATGTACACACACATACAGCCATACACAACCCTAATACTGATGAATACACCGCTCACACTGACTATATGTATGTTTTTGTATGTTCTTTTGACACTTAATTTTTCTTCCAGATGAAGAAAATAATTGAAGAGATGGCGAAGGAAGTCTGATGCATGGACAATTAGCTCAGACATCAGAATCGCACACCCAGGACAGGCATCAATTTGTGCTTCCCATTTTAATAATCATTTCATCTGCTGGTGATTTTACTCACATTATTATGTGGATAATTATTCATAGTGAAATAATAAAGAAATCTTATGAAATGAAGCAGCAATTTATTAGGGTACAATAGGGATGAAGTTCCTCCAATGTAAAATATGTTATTTATTCAAATTTTTATAATAAAAATAGCAAAACCACCACAAGAACACTTTGCTGAACATCTGTTTATGGCAAAATTTTATAGAGGGTTAATTTTAAGATACACTGATCTACCTTAAAATGTTTTTTTTTGTTGTTGTTTTTTTTTAAATGTAGATTCATAAGACTAATGAAAATCAAATTTGTGAATTTCAGTTTTCATCAGGGTGATTAAATCAATAGTTATTCCTTAATTATCGTATTATGGAAGGATATTTGGGGTACAAAACCAATTTTATTGCATCTTGAAAAAGAAATAGTCAAATATGTTGGCTGAAGAGGAAAATGCAATGAAAAGTTTATAAACATATTGCTATACCAAATATAGCTGCACATGCATATTTTTCCCTATCACAGTTGCTTTGATAGCTGAGCTATATCAGTGTAGCTCTCTCGATGGACTTTTGCTCGTCAACACTTTTATATTTTCATGGATTTCAATCAAAGCAAACTTCATTTTTTATTTATTTTTCACAAATTGTGTTTCTCCACCAATTTCCAGTAAGACAGAATATATATTCTCAAAGTCATACACTTTGGGATCAGAAAAAACAAAGGAGAAATTCAGGGTCCTGTCATACCCTACTGCTGTCATGCTGTTTGGATGGATCTAATAAAAGAGACCCTGTATAATATGATGTACATGTCTAGAGTTTGACTGAAATGAGATATCTGTTTGTAACCTCATGCAGCTTGTTAGCTTTATGAGCCTCACGCTGGGAGAAAAGAACAGAACAAAGGCTTCAGTAATAAATGACCTTTGTTTGATTTCTCACCCATCCCAATTCTGTTCTTTTTTCTGTTTTTCACTCATTACTCCTTGTGCTTTTTTCTCAGAGAAGGTTTTATAAGAATTCATTTAAATTCAGTGTATTGTTCCTTAATATATTGTGTTGAAATTGAATTCCAGTTACAAACACAATTTCAATTCTGCTCACCGCCCCAGAGCCTCTATCAACACAATAAAATCCTACTTCAAACCCTCCCCTGGAGCACCAAAGCAGTCACACACATTATCTGACACCACACACAAGGATCAGACTGTGTAAACTTCTATTAAAAGACCCTGGAGCATGATAACACTTGACCATTCCACCTCCCAACAGCCTCCTGTCTCGCCCTCTCCTGCTTCTGCATTTACTATAATCCCCTCCGTCGCTGATTCCCCTATCTACCTCTTCCCTCACTATCTCTCTCTTTCCATCACCTTTCTTTGTCAGTGGAGTGTGAATAGGGCTAATTACGGAGAAAAGGCAGACGACTGTTATTCCAGCTCTCGCTCTTTTGTCTCAGACACGCGCAAGAACACACAAGAATTTTCTTGTTAGCAAGCAATTTCTGCCGCAATAGATCTTTTAAAGATTAAATCATAATTTTTCACATACAAAGAACTGCACAAAATGGTTGACACAATCATTAACACAATGAGGCAAGTTACTCAAAGTTATCTGAGGTAATACTTTTTTTCAGTTCTACATATACGTGGTTTATAAATCTGTGGCAATTGTGACCATACCTCCCTTTTTTTAAAAAGAAAGCAAAGCTGAAGTGTGTATTTATTTATTTTGAAGTGTGTAATATTACTAAAAATTATATTAATGCTAATAATATTAACAATTAATATTAATAAATCAATTAATTGCTACAAGTAAGCCATTTATAGTTTGATTTCATTTCATATTCCACTGTAGTATGAATATTATTAATATTATTTAATAATAATTTACCATTTTTTCAATAACTAAGCCATTTGTAGGTTAAGTCAATATTAAGATAATATTAACGAATCAATTAACTGCTACAAGTAAGTCCATATATCTCATATTCCATCATAATATGAATATCATTAATCTTAATATTTTGAATATTTTTTACTGTAAGCAAGCCATTTTTACATCAATTTCATCTCATACTCCATCTTAATAATATGAATATTATCAATCTTAATACAAATAATATAGATATTCACAAATATTAATTATATTCGTACTACAAGTAAGGTATTTGTAGGTCAATTTCACTAAAATATGTAAACACTGGTGCTTTGATGGACTGTGAGCGTTCAGACCAGCGACACTGGCTCGACCAATGGCATGAGTTTGGGGCGGGGCTTTATTTTTTCCAACCAATAGCAGATGGTGGGAGTGTTTCGAAAATGTATTCGAAAGCAGTCAATATTTTGCAGTTCTGTTTGGTGAGGCTACTAAAATTACACGCTTCAGCTTTGAGGATACAAATAGTCATTTGCTGTGTTAGACGTTTTATACTCAAAATCTCCAAGGAAACATTTAGCAATATGAAAAATCGTTCAAATCTCCACCTCACTGTCCCAAGTAATGATTGCGGCTTTGCTCAAAGGCATAAGTCACTTTCACTCTCCAGAGTCCTCACAAAAGAATCCTATTCACCTCTGTAGTCCCATTGAGCCGTTCTTAGTGGAAATGCACCAGGAAAATGTCTGTGGAGATGAAAGCGTGTTTTATTTTGGCTCTTTCTTTTTCAGTCTATAGTGCTAATAGGCCTCCGCTTCTTTGTGAAAGGCTGCTGCAAATATCTACAAACACTCTGTGGAAGGTGAAAGGTCATGATGGTCTTGATCTCCCCTCTGTCAATGTATATTTTTAGATGCATTCATGCGCAATGACCTTTTACCTTCTTCTAGACGTAACTGGTCTGACCCTGTTAACATAAAGTCCAATCTCCAGACGCTTTCATTTGCAAAAAGGCAACGTGACATGGAAATAACATGTCCGCGTGTACATCGATCCCTGCGTTCATTGCTTGTCAAAGAGGCTCAGCTGTGGCTATTACACACTTTAACGGTAAAGCGATAACCCCAGACGTAACCTCGTACGCTTCTCAGCCAACACAAAGAATAGACGAAAAATCTTTTCTTTTTTCGTTCCACTGCCATCATCAAAATTTCAGTTATAAAAAACCTCATCCTCCGACAGGGAGACGCTGTCTGCATGTCGCACGGACCCTTCCATCGGCGAGATCCTCTGTTCCTGCGGCGGACGTTGCGCATCCAGCGGAGAATGAGAATGACTGGGGGAATGAGACTGAGGAGGATGAGAAGGTGCCAAAGAGCTGGTGTCATCAGCTTCCATGTGCATTCTGTACAGGTGCTGAGGAACACCCAGACTCCCTCCATCCAACAGGAACTGCGAAAGATAGAGGCCCTCGGGGTCTGTGAAGACATTGTCATCATTGTGAGAGCAGAAATTAAAAAGACCTCAAGCGCACACATCTCCTAGAATGAAAATTATAGCATAAATGAATAAGCCCATTAAATCCAAACTCAATATAGAGCTCTGATCTGCTCGATTCGTGAGTCATCGTGTCCCAGACACATTCAGACATTTCTGTTTTGCAGTCATTTAGATTATTCATGCGCCTGGCTGAAAGACTCATCAGTACCAGAGTAAAATGCTAAAAACCTAGCTAAACAGGCCATTTGTCATTATTCTGTGCTTACCACACAAGGGCTATCATCGCCTTGTAATGAAATAACAGGATTTTTATACAAGCTGGGACAGCGTGACATAAACCGGATGGTCAGAATGTACTGTGCTACTTTTATTCAAGGGATGTGAATATAAATGTAATACAAATGGGAT
The DNA here is from genome assembly GCA_021397915.2 of Tor tambroides. Lineage (NCBI taxonomy): Eukaryota > Metazoa > Chordata > Actinopteri > Cypriniformes > Cyprinidae > Tor > Tor tambroides. The sequence goes on along the minus strand of JAFVLL020018593.1, from coordinate 26,959 downwards.
AATATATATATAACAATATATGGTTAAATAAGGTGTGAGATATTCAAAAAGACTATTTCCATTCACAGGTTTTGCTAGAATAGCCAGTATATTTTCACATGGACCAGCTAAAATACTTAGGGCCCTATGACTTCCACGATGCATTAAACACAGACGGAATCCAGTCATAAAAATAAAATTTACTATGTAATGCAGAATGTCACAGAATTTGCCAAATTTTGGATGAATAAATCGGTAGGTCATACATTTAAATCAAAACGTGATATGGACTAGTGTCTGTGAATATTAAGCCGCAAAATTACTATTTAAATATGAATCCTGCTTGTTCTGCAAGTCTCTGCGTGAATGAATGGCACAGACGTGCGGTTTCGTTTACACATACTGAAGTGCGCACGATGCTCGCCTCAATATACGAGTACATGAACACATGAACATAATCTCTCTAGAACTGCTCTGAGAGTCACTTCATGAGCATTTTACCGTTTCTTTTGAGAAATCATGTAAAAAATAATATAAACAGAGAAACTTAAAGGTCTTCATAACAACCCATCAAAGTTTGGTTTAACTTGAAGAAACTGTGACAGAAATATATTACTTAATGTAATGATAGTACTACTAATAGCCTAATAATGAAATTATTATTAAAACATTATTATATGAATATTTACCACAAAAATTATTTATCAGAATTTATTTATCAGAAAAATGTAAATACACAGTATTTCTGAAAAAAAGAAAAAGAAATAATTTTTTACAACATCAATTATTCAGAGATGCTTTTGATTATTAAAATTTAATGAAATCATTAAAATAGAATCCAGAAAATTCAATGAAAACACAGAATTTCGTAAAAATTAAACTTTGGGGGGAGGGGGGGTGTATTTCATAGGGCCTCAAAAATGTAAAGTTTGTTAAACTTTTAAGAAATTGCTGTTAAATTGTGAAAGTTTAATGATTTCAATTAACTAGACATGATTTTTTATTAATAAAATTTCATTTATCCATTAAAGCTGAGTCTAGAAAAATAGAAAAACAGAATTTGGGAAAAAAAATAAAACGGAATTTGGGAAAAAAATAAAACAGATTTCATAGGGCCTTAAGTACTAGTGACCAGCAAAGCTGATCTTTTCAGCATGGTTACAACTACAGTCTTACAAATGAGGGTTCTTTATTGGCATCTGTGGTTCCATGAAGAACCTTTAACATCCATAGAACCTTTTCATTGCAAAAAAAGGTTCTTTATAGGAGATAAAAACAGTGGAATTAATACCTTGTACTGGAACTGTACTGCCTGTGGCTTTATTTTCAACATCATGGGTGGACCAGGCATTCATCGCTGCCTCAGCCAGAGCAAACTGCTCCGCCACACCTGTGATTGGAAGAAATTGATCACATATACATAGAGGACCAGAACATAAACATAATTGACCGTAAAAAAATATGCATTTCTATCAACTCTGTTTTTCTCACTCATGTCCTATGAAGAAACTTTTAATATTTTAATGAATATTTATGGCAATTACCAAGAGCAAAGTGGTATTTCACACCTGTCTGTCTGTTCACTGGAAATGATAATTTGCTGAAAATGTACTCACCCTCAGGCCATCCAAGATGTAGATGAGTTTGTTTCTTCATCAGAACAGATTTGGAGAAATTTAGCATTACATCACTTGCTCATTAACGAATCCTCTGCAGTAAATGGGTGCCGTCAGAATGAGAGTTCAAACAGCTGATAAAAACACCACAATAATCCACAAGTGATCAACATGACTCCAGTCAATCAGTTAATGTCTTGTAAAGTGAAAAGCTGCATGTTTGTAAGAAACAAATCTATATCATTAAGACATTTTAACTTTTAATGATATTTAACTCAAGCTTCTGGTCAAAATACCAGTCCATAATCCATAGTAACACTTCCTCCAGTGAAAAAGTCCATCCACTGTTGTTCTCCCACATCAAAATCTGCCAACATATTAATTCAGAAATGTTTTGGATTGTTTTTGCTTGTAAACAGTGCTTGATTTGTGCATATTTCTCTCCCGATTCAGACATGATAACTTTTGCATTGTAAACAGAGGACTCGTATTTTAGCTGGAAGCAACAGTTTAAAATTAAAAACATCTTAAGGATGAATTTGTTTGCAGCTTTCACTTCAAAAGAGGTTAAATGGTGGACTGGAGTCGTACTTGTGGATTATTTTGATGCTTTTATCAGCTGTTTGGACTCTCATTCTGATGGCACCCATTCACTGCAGAGGAGCCACTGGTGAGCAAAAGATGTAATGCTAATCTTTTCCGATGAAGAAACAAACTCATCTACTTCTTCTATGTCCTGGGTGAGTACATTTTCAGCAAAATGTTACTTTTAGGTGCACTATTAATTTAAAAAATAGAAATTTCTCAGAGTAAGATTCAACATTTATATTTGTGAAGAAACTATTAGCAGTTTTTGCAGTAACAAAGTTACAAAGTCAATGCCAAGGCATTGCTCTGTGGCTGTTAAAGTGTTTTTAACATGTTGCTGTGTGGTTGCTAGGTGGTTGTTTACTGTCACAAGTTTAAAAAGACCACCCCAAAGACACTGTCATATTGTAAGTGATGTTATCTGATCTGTTTGACCAGACAGTGTAGTCAATATCCGGTATATCTACATTGGTTGCTATAGTACTGACTTGAGCATCAACACATCACAATGAGACATACAAGAGCTATCAGTGTGGAAAGAACAAATGGAAAATCCCTGCATTTGTCCAGCATGCTGAACTCATGAGGTGCATTAAACAACATAATCGAGGTATTACTGCAATAATACTTATTATGCAGGGCTGAAGTTCTGAGATTAGTTTAAACCTGGGTAGTTAAATGTTAAATATAAACGCTGTCTCACCCGCAGCAAATCGTGCTTCTTTGATTTCATCAGTGAGGTGGGAGTAGAGCTGCTCGTCCTCCTGCAGTGTGGCTCCCACACCTCCCCATCCTCCACCATCTCTCGTCCAGCCACACCAGCCTCCTCCAGACGTCGCTTCCCCTCCCCAACTCTTCCACTCAATCAGGTGGGCGACTCGGCCCTGGGCCATCGCAGTGGGCTTAGTGATGTGGTCTTTAATAGTGGCCAGCAGTCCTGAGGAGATCGGAGGGATTAGCATGGGCGCAAATCAAATGAAATAAAAGAAATGAAAAGAAGGAAGGAGGTGAAGAGGTGATGCTAAAGAGGGGAAAAAAAGTGAGAATGGATAAATCGTCTGGGGGAAAAGGGGACGTAGAGCTTATTCTCTCCAAAGTAATCGAAAACTAAACAGCCTTTTAGGATTAGTGTCTGAAAGCGGGGACCAAAAGTCATTTTCAATGGGTTACACTTTGGGGCACCATGGAATTTATTTCAAAGCATTAGAAGCACAAATACCATGTTTTGAGAAATATTAGCTATATGAAATGAACAATTATGTAACAGCCTATTATGAAAACTGTATCTTTCCCCTTAAAATGGTCATTTTGGCCTGCAACACCTCAGAGGTCTTCACATTTACAATTGTGTCCAACAATTAAAATCATAAAAGAATGTCATAATTTTGACACAGTCTGTAGAATTAATTTCCACTTTATTGTAGTTATATATATATATATATATATATATATACACACATATACACACACACATATGTATATGTATGTATATATATATATATATATATATATATATATATATATAAACCTTAATAATGTTCAGTTTCTTGCACAGACCAGTTGTTTTGCTTCATAAGACCTTAATACAGTAGTCAACATTTGAAGTGGATCAAAAAAGACGTCCTAAGATAACGGGAGAATGGGTATTGTTTTGGTTTTTGAACAACTTTGATGAAAGGTTTTGATCCACTTCAAATGTTGACTACTATATATTGCTAGGAGCAATGGGTACCAATTTTATTTTGCTTGTACATGCTATTTTGACTCTTAAAGTGCTGGTAGACATGGATCATGATTTCAGCTAAAAATCTTACTTACTGTTCTACTGAAGAAAAAAAGTCACTTATGTCTTGGATGGCCTGAGGGTGAGCAAATTAACAACAAATTTTCTTTTTTGGGTGAATTATATAACTACAAACAAACATTTGGTCTCAAACTGAATCATCCTTACTGGGTGATATAGGTTTAATTTTCAATTCTGTTATGCATTCTGTTAGTGTGTTTATTTAGGGAGAAGTCGTGGCCTGATGGTTAGAGAGTCGGGCTTGTAACCTGAAGGTTGCCGGTTCGATTCTCGCACCAGCAGGAATTGAAGGTGGGGATTGTGAATGAACAGCACTCTCACCACCTTCCATACCATGACTGAGGTGCCCTTGAGCAAGGCACCAAACCCCTAATTGCTCCCCGGGCGCTGGAGCAATGGCTGCCCACTGCTCCGGGTGTGTGTTCACGGTTTGTGTGTGTGCATTTGTTCACTATTCACTGCTCTGTGTGTGTGCACTTGGATGGGTTAAACACAGAGCGAGTATGGGTATGGGTCACCATACTTGACAATATGTCACGACGACTTTATTTATTTCATGTTTATTGCAATATTTTAATATTTATTATAAATTAAAAAACTATAAATATGTTTTAAACTATATTCATACATGTCCCAACTTTTGGTAAATATGCTTTCCTGTAGCTCAAATAGTACAGCATGGCGCTAGCAACGCCAAGATCATGGGCTCGATTCCCAGGGAAAGCAAGAGCTGATAAAATGTAAAACCGTAACTTGAATGCAATGCAAGTTTTTTTCGATAAAAGCATCTGCTGAATGCATAAATGTAAACAAACTGTGCCCAGTGCACTAGTGGAAAGGAACATAATTATCGTGCAAGTCCTTACAAACCTATTACTGGAAGTAGCAATAATTTGCATTCCCCATGACATGTTTTATAAATTAATCCTTCTAATAGCATTTTTCCCCAAAGCGGTTCATTTCTAGAATTTTTTTTTTTTGTTCGGTCGATCAGAGATTTGTGATTCTTTTTGCCTCATTATACATATTCATCAGCTCGTGATTGCATTTATAATTAGACTGAAATTATCAAAAATGTTCTTTGGAAAAGCTTAAAAACCCATAACACATTATTAGTCTCTGTAATTAACTTTCTGAAAAGAGTGGGCCTGGAGAAGTTGAGCAAAAAAAAAAAACAGGCAGGAAAGAAAACAGGTGGCTAAAGAGGCACTAGAGAAGGAGAGAGAGGGAGAGAGATTGTTCATAAATGAGAGATATGCAGGCAGAGGGAAATTGCATTAGCAAGCTTCTGTAAAGGTCGACTGCTCTTCTGATTCAGACGAATGATTCTGAACGATAGCAAAAACCTAGCAAAACAACACACACTGTGACAGTGTCTAACATGCACTCTTTGCTCCTCACCCAGCAGGGAAGATGTAGCCAATTCTCCAATGTCATACCCGCTGCTGCTCCTTTTATCTGACATGCTGCCATTGTAGGGCTGATGGTTACCCTGAATAACATGACAAGACGGGAAACACATAAGACAGCCTAACATACCAAATAAAACCTTTCAGAAATCACATTTGCAAGTGAATCACAGGTGCTAATTACACCTAACAAGACACTTTTACCAGATCTTACACATTCAGAGTGTGAAAGAGCTCCCATGCATCATTGACATTTATACATCTTCATATACCGAATTCTGAATGACAGGTTTATAAACTTGCATCCATCTCCCACTTTTGATTTTTGTGATAAAACACACCTTAAAGATGGGCTGTCCCTCAGCATATGAGTGAAGTTCTTCCATTGGGTGTTGCTGGCCACTTTGCAGCTCTAGAGAGACAAAATATGTTGCTGTTAATTGCAAACAACTGTTTATTTAAAGGGTACTACATGTTGTTGAACATAAATGTGTGTTGGCAGTGTGTGTACACAACCACTATAATAATAAAAATCCACCTACTCCTTTTTTTTAATCCCAATAAATCATAAGCAGTGTCTCAGAACAAGCGTTTGCAGAATCTGTACAATGTGACGTCACATTTTACAAGCCCCGCCCACGACTGTTGACAGACACTTCTGTATTAGCAGAGACCCGGCCCTGAGTGAGCCGCAGACAATCCGCCATGTCTATCAGTGTAGACTGTTAATAGGGGTACTGTATATTCCGCTACTGTCACTTAATACACAGATCTAATATAAACATAAGATTTCTTCCCAGCTGTTTACGTTCACATACATGTTTTTGTAACTTATGCACGTTTTTAACATAAACTTGTGTATATTTGACAGCTTAAACACAATAAGACATGAAAGACAACTTAGTTTAGTAATCACATGCCATGTGACAGCCGCTTTCTGTGCATGTGCTTCGGATGTGTGCACTCAGAAAACCGTATATAAGAAGTATAAACTGATATGGCTTTAAAACACATGATTTCAGCACGATAGACATGATAATCAAAACCAAACAAATGTTTTTTGATAGAGTATCTGCGGTATGAGCTGTAAAGGCACAAAGGCATTTTCAAAACGAAACAATAGTTGATCTGTGGTGTATTTTGAGCTGACCTCACAGACACATTTTGGGGACACCTGAGGCTTATATTACATCTTGTAAAAAGGGGTATAATAGGTGCCCTTTAATATATTTTCCACTGACAAATAACTGTGTGTGTGTGTGTGTGTCTGTGTGTGTGTGTGTGTGTGTGCGCGAATGTAGCAGTGTGCACTGAGTTTGATCTGGAGTGGATGGACGGGACTCACTACTGTTGCTCTCATGTTTCCATAGCAACAAGAGATTGTCTTGACAACACCTCCCTGGGGATCCCCAATGTTCGAGAGCACATTTTTCGTCACTGGCTGCATCTCATTGAGGTTAGACCTCAAAGAGGACAGCTAATCTCAGACCTGTGGAGCTTTGGGCTCCCGCCAGCATGTTATTTGCTAACAGGTATCAACTGACAATGCGTGACCTTTACAATGTCACATGTTGTGCGTGTCTCCCCCTTTACAACCCACCTCCCATTCATCACAGTGAAACTCCATCCATCTCACATATGCATTATACATCAGCTTTGACCCTGCCATTTCGTGCTCCACGCTCCGCCTTAGCTACAGAGCCCTAGACCTTCTAACCCCCACAGGACTGAGACAAACAAACACTACCCTCCACTCCCTGGGATTTACAAATCATCCACTTCATCGGTGCCATTTCCTTGGAGGACACCTTGAGGATGAAATGCCACCTCTTACCTTAGACTCCATTTGTAAATGCTGAGACACTACATCTGTGTACCCAGATTGAGCTGTCTCTCTGGCTTGCGATTCATAGTACACTTGTTGTATTCAGATGGGATGATACAAATGAGAACAGAATAATTTCCCTCTGGCACTCAGAGGAAATTTCTCAGAATTAGCTGTGCTACTCCAGCGTCAACAACTGGCTCTGTTTGGTCTGTGAATTTAGTGACAAATAACTAAAATTAATCCCTATGTGTAAGAAGACAGACATTATATAAGATATAATGTAAGATATAAGATAAGATGAGATGCAAGATAAGATGTAAGATATATCTTATTATATAAGATATAATGTACACAGATACTCACAAAATCAATAAATACGTGGACATTAAATATTGATTTGAGAAGTATTTTATAGTTATTATGCAAGCGATGATGAGCAGCCATTATCGTAAAATAAACCTGACAGAGTTTAATAGTTAGTACACAGCTACTCAACAAATCAATAAATACGTGGACATAAAATATTGATATGAGAATTGTTATAATATTAACAAACCATTAACTATGACTTTTGCCTCAATAAACTCCTAATGTGCTGCTTATTAATAGTTAGTTAGGTAGTTGTTAAGTTTAGGTATTGGGCAGGATTAGGGATGTAGAATATGGTCATGCAGAATATGTGTTTTATAAGTACTAATAAACAGCCAATCTGTTAATAATAGGCATGCTAATAAGCAATTAGTTAATAGTGAGAATTGGTCCCTATACTAAAGTGTTACCAAATACACTTATAACATGGATAGGCCTACTCACCAAATAAACAATTATGTTGACATGAAATATTGACATGAGAATTATTTTATAGCCATTTAATACACATCTACATCTTTATAGACTTAATACAAATCTATTTACAATATAAATAAATAAGTGGATGTGAAATATAAATTTTAGAATGATTTTATGATTATTTTAAAGTCGTTATGTATGTGATAATGTCCAATATAGGTGCGTCCCAATTGGCGTACTTGTGCACTATTCTATGCCATTTTGTAGTATAAATAGCGCGAGTAGTGTGTTCACACTGGAAATTTCCAAATAGAAAAAGTGTACTTTAAATACCCGGATGATGCACTTCAGCAAAAAACTAAGTGTGGAATGTTGGACACTTCATGCACTCAAGTGTAGCAGCTTTAATAACGTAGCAGAGGGGAAGGTGCTATCTGATGAATAACAAAACAACCTTACATAATTCATACACTACACGGCAGAGTACATAGTGTATAAGTGCATAGTGTATAATGTGTCATTTGGGATGCAGCTATTGACAGCCGTTATTGCAAATTAAAATAAACCCCAACAAAGTTTAAACACTTAATTCAAAGCTACTCACAAAATAAATAATTACAAGGACATGAAATATTGATTTGACAATGATTTTATAATCTTGTATAGTATTTTAAACCTTTCACTAATAAATATAGTCCAAAAAAAATGTACAAAATGAGTATGAAGTGTGTGTGTGTGTGTGTGTGTGTGTGTGTGTGTGCGTATGAATTTATATGTTTTAAATTAATGCCTTAACTCCCCAATTAAGAGGGAGGAGCCAACCATGGACAACGGTGAATATTAAGAAATATCAGACCGCTGGGTGGCGCGAATGACCAATCAGAATCAAGTATTCCAGAAAGCCATGTAATATTTAATTACAGCGTAGTATGCAAGCATTGGTATTTTAGCAGCAACACACTCTTGCTGCTGAGAAAACAACAACAACTGTGTATCAGTATCAAAAACTATCAAAATTGCATACAATAAAACATTATATTCACATAGACAGCACTTATTTCAGTCACTCACAACTCTATGTGCTCATTTTGCATTATATTTGAATGTTTGAAGCTGTGATTTTTATCACATGCATGCATTATGTAAATACTCGAGATAAGCAGACAGGTGGATAAACAGATAAGAGTGAAGACCGGATGGACCAACAGGTAGGCTGATGGATGCAGGACGGACAGAGACAGACAAACTCAGATACAATCAAGAAGAGACTGACCTTGGTGACCTTTGCAGAGGCAGGAGCCCATGTTCAACAGCTTAGCAGTTATCTGTTCACCATGCTGACTGAGAGTGGGGCGACGGGGAAAAATTAGCAACAGAGAGAGAGAGATGAGTGCGTGTTTGGAAGAAGGGGATCTGGAACATGCAGAGAGAACCAAGTGGATGATA
>JAFVLL020018593.1:0-12500 GCA_021397915.2 Tor tambroides | reverse complement strand
TTAGACAAGACCTATTTTTCTTTTTATGAGCATGTTAAAACATGAACAATTTATGTCACTAAAATTTATCAACATCCTTGTATTGTGACAGCAGGGGATTTCCAGTGCTGGTGCTGTGAATCAACACATTCTTACAGTAATAAATCTCCACAAACCCATAAATTCAATGTCATTTGTTCAAAGTATTGTATTTTCCAATCACCAAAGTCATTATTGATCAAGATCTCACACATTTACAGCTTCAATCCATCGGCACTTAAAAGAAACCCGATCTGCTCTTCCTGTCCAGTGTTTTCCCGCTGTAAAGACCCATCCCTGCTCCACAGCACCAGCTCAGCAGGTTCCCACTACTGTTGACTCCCTCCCACTGTCTGCTGTTCTCACACTTCAGACAAAGATAATCTCACCCGTCTCACATGCTGCTACCAGCAAATCCTCTGAGACCCCCCACTTGTTGCTGTCAAAGAGAAAACCCTCCACATTCTTTATCTGCTCCAAAGAAAATGCTGAAAGGTGGAGTCACAGATATGATCTGCATGTGGCATTTGTTGTCATTTTTACTGATGCTGAACGCCTCAGAGTTTTGGGCCAATGCTTGCAAATGCCTGTCAGGAAGAGAAGAAGCAGAGGAAGCATCTAGTTTCCAGTTCATTCCTGTTTCTTGGCTAATACCGTTAACCTAAACTGTTTTTAATGCAGTAAATCTTGTACTGAAACATAAGAAAACTTCAACTTGACAAATCTCATTTGCAAGGGTTTGAATGCTTCAGGACAAATGTGTTGCAGCGCCACAAAAATTTAGCTCATGAGGCCCATACATGCAAGAATCAAGAGCGTAATATCAGCACAAGAAAGCCAGTGTATTTTTGTTGAACAAAAGTCTCATTGTGTTGACTAGTGCCATTTTACAATAAAAACAGAAATATGAAGTGAAGATAGTGACATCACATGTGTCTCAAGAAGCTGAGGATCATCCTCAAGGGGTTTGTTTTACAATAATGACAGCCTAACTGCAAAGTATACCACTAATTTCATGACTACTTATGTACACTGTATGTCAGTGGCAAATACAAATTAGTGGTCATTTTTTAAGCATCATTACATGAGTAAAAGTGCTGTGCTGATATTCACGATTGCTTGTATACAACAGTTTAACAAACATTAAGTTAATATCGAGTAACTTACATGTAGACACAATGTTGCCAGTTAATTTGTGGATTTTTGTTCCGCCAGTACAAAAAAACGAAGCCAAAACAACCCTTGCCTGTCGATTGAAAACAGAATAGTGGTGTTTGGTTCTTGAATGAATCAGTGTTTTGAATGAATCGGTTGAGTAGGTGATTCAATGACTCGCTCATTTCTTCACTGAATGAATTAGTGTTTTGAACGAAACGGTTAAGAATGATTAAATGATTCACTCATACTCACTTGTTTCATTCCTGAATGAATCCGTGTTTTTGAATGAATCTGTTTACTGCCACCTATTGGCATAATGATGTAACCAGCTAAAAAGGACACAAACTATGACATTTTAGAACGCTGCTCAACCAATCAAATTCAAAGACTGGAAATGAATTGGTCTCTATAATAAGTAAATGATCATTTGGAGTAATATAATAAAATAAGCATTTATCAGAGCATGAAGCATAAATGCTGTTGAAAGCAATTTATATGACTGCGGTATGGCAAAGAAAATATTCCAGTTCACAACACAGAATTTTGTTGCTATTTTATATCTCTTCTTAAAAATCAATTTATATGACTGAGGGGTGACAGATAAAACATTCCAGTTCACAACACAAAATAATGTGTCTGTTTCATTTATCTTCATCTAAGTTGTCTTTAAGTTATCCTTCTTTGTTTGAAGTCCCCATTTCAGCAGGCCAGCAGCATACATCTGCAACACCATATTCAAGGCTCAGCTAAAAGGAAATTGCTTTAATCCAAAATTGGGTTGAAGCAATTTCCCCGGCCCCTTCCTTAAGCAGTGCCAGATACGGAGACCACCTCAGCAGAGGCTCATGCAGGGGATGAATAGCAGACCTCAGTGTCCTCAGGGCATGTTAACTCTCGTACCATATGCTGCCTAATTGGTTTAATTACTGTAATTATCTGCTGGGGTTCACATTGTGCAGGCAGGAACGATTAATGGCTTCAAGAACACATGCAGACAGGAGCTGAAGAGAAGGGAACTGCTGAAGAATGCCAGCAGAAAGAAGGTCGATAAAGTTTGAAAGGACTGTCATGGCCACTCAGGGACAAGGCAAAACAGATCTAATTGAAAGAATACTACAGAGAACCGAAAAATAGAGCTTGTGTTGTCGAGCGAGTAATTATGTGACCTGAAATCGTACAACAACACAGAGAAACTTCACAGGAAGCAATCATGCTAGTTTTGCGCCGTTTGCAGCTGTCTTCTTTAAAGCGTAACAGGGGAAACAAAGGGAAAAAGTTCATATTTCATTGTCAAGCTGTCAAGGTCTAAAAGAGCTATATTTAAGGCATACTGATAGATGAGTTACAGTCTAGTAAGCATAATTAACCAAACTACACTTGCCTGCACATTGTAAAAATACAGATAAGATAAGCTGTGTTAAAGATAAACATATCAAGGACACTTTCATCACAAAGCAGCATTTGTTTAGGCACCGTAACAAATCTATACGTGTCACAACTGCTAAACAGTTAAATCTGTTTCCACAGAGCTGTCACCAAAAACCCTAACATTTTTAGGGTAGAAAGAAAACTTTTGCCAAATACATGCACTGGGAGTTGTCCTACAATATGATACACATTCAAAAGTGTTTTTAATTGAGCTGAGAACAAACATTGTGGGTTTTGTATATAACCAGGTTTGAAAAACTTGTCAAATTCTTCCCAGTCCACATATGTTTTTACACACATTACACATGTTTACACAAAGTACTGAAAAAAGCCTACATAAAAGCAAGTTGTCGTTACAAAGTAATGGAGATGTGCATAACTTAAACCAGTGGTTCGCAACTGGTGGGTTACAACCCAAAAATGAGTCGCTTGTCTTTTCTATAGGGACATATTATAATAATATAATATAACATAATAAAACAATATTATTGTGCATAATTAGAGCAGCAACAATATATATATATCCCAGATTACATTAAATACAGGTACACACGGAAGGATAAATGTGGTTTTGTGCTGACTACAATGTGTTTTGTGAGGTAAATTATTGGCTGTGCACTGCAGAAACCATCAAAATTAAAAAGACATTTAAAAACCAAGAACTGTCGTTTTTCCAGTTCAGCTTATGTAATGCTAATCATTTTGCACATTGTTGGGTTTGTGCAGTCCAATGTTAATACACTGTAATGTTTGATTTGAGAACACTTTGTTCACTTTAGTGTTTTAGTTCGTCACTTAATGCTCAGCGCAAAATCTTCACCCTTAAACAACTTCGAGGACCGTTTGGTTGAGCGAAAGTTACCGAAAACACCAAAGATGAAGAGAAAAAGAGTTGGTGAGTGTGTGGCAAAGCCTAAAAATGTGGAAAAGTCACGAAGGCAAACAGAAAGACTTGAAAAGGAGAAATTGAGAGAGGATAAGTGAGGAGAGAGTGAGAAACACAGAGAGAAAAACGGAGGGACGAAGACCAATATAGCCCCAAATTGGAGGATGTGTTTTTTGGTCAGAAACCCATCCCTAAAATTAGCCAGGGATGTAAATTCCACAACGCTTCTGGCTTTGTGTGTTCAGATGAAAAAGAGGGCAATGGAAAAGACAAGAAATAAATATAAAAGGGAAAACTCATACTTGAACTGTATAATGATGATTTTTACAATGGGAGTTCTTTAAAGAGCGGGAACATTTTCAAAGCCATTGTAAAGAAGGAGGAAACCTAAAAATGAAAGCCACAGGCCTCACACAGGACATTTCGCCATTAAGGTTAAACCATGTGTACAGCGCATAAAGCACCACAGCCCAGCCTTCAACACAGTCCTCACCTATGCTATTGTAGCCTGTAATTTAAGCTTAACACACATACAGGGGAAAATGTGCCTCCCATGATCAACATTCTGAGACATTTCTGCTCACAGATGGGAATGGTCCTGTTTACTTGCTTATGTAAATGTATACTTTAATTGGCATGCTGGATTATAGCTTTCAAAATGTCTTCCCCTCACTTTCACAGCAACCTGACACTGGTTTTCTCTTTGTATTTTCTTTACAGTCAACATGACGTGTTATTCACAACCTATTTATTTTCACAATATGACGTAGCCCTATTTCCAAGTGAAATAGGATATTCGTAGAGAAAAAAAAAAATGTTTTGTCCGTTAGCATTGCTGCTAAAACGTCAGCGCCACGGCCTGCGTTGTAAATGTGAACTCGCAAAACTTTGCAGTCTGTACTGAATTCAATAGACAAAAACATGTATGGCAAAATAATGACAAAGTTGTCATCGCAGACAGTTCATTAACGAACAAATGACTCGTTTGAATCGTATGGGTTATTTTTTTAGTGAATGAATTAAAAACACAGCGCGAGGAGTGCAGCCTGTTGCCGAACTAATTTCCCTTACCAGTTGTTTAAATGAATGGTTCAAAAGACGAGTTCACTGAACTGAATCCCTCAGCACGGTAAATGAATTAACATCCAGTTGCTAGTTACTTTCAGAAAGGATTGTATGTAAATCAAAGTTTTGTGTCTGATTCAATAAATTGGAGGGAAAAAGGAAACAGCACTGTACAACGAACTTGAATGTGTTTTCAGAGTTGAAAGCAAATGAAAACATTTAGTTTTTCTGTTAAAAATGCATTGGTAATTTTCTTCCAGAATATTATTTATTCATTTACCGATATTTCCGTAACCACAAAGCACAATGTAATGAAGTGCAAAATTCAAAACACAGGTGAAAAACCTGTAAAAAATCAACATGGAAAATTCCTTCATATTAACACAGTACAATGTGCCCTATTTTAAGTTGTTTTTTTTTTACCGTGTACACACTGAACCACATGAGGCACATATGTAAAACTAAAATACATAATTGCAGGCCACGTGTGCAAGAGCATTTGAACAAAAGATGACGAAACTGCCTAGACAATGATAGACATGCCGGTCAATGAAATGGATACGGGACATTTTGTTTCCCCACTCTACCTGTCTGACTTCCATGATGGCATTTCATCCTTTAGCCAGCTTCCCCTGTCTGATTATTTTCGTATATAAATATTTACATTCCAACCTTGACATTTTCCACTTTATCAAAAGGGTGCATTAGTGGCATTGTTACCTGCATCACTCAACAGCAGCTGATAAATTCAATACTCTGGGCGCCAGACAAAAGCCTCTATTAATTTAGGTTCAGTGAGGCTGCGGTTATGGACAGGAGGGGCAAAATTGAGAACAAAGTAAATTGTCCTGCACGGGTTATAAGGTTCAATGGTTTCTGTCATAGTTTACAGAAGGACTGCACACGGCAACTAATTAAATAGGGGCTGCTTTGACAATTAGATAATGCAGTCATGCAAAACTTCTGGCATCCTTGAGTACATCAGAGCTGTATTAACTTGCTCACTATACAGCAGCGCTTAATGCATTACAATGAAGCTGTAATTAGAAGCAGCAACTTCATTTCTATTCTATTATGCCTTTTATTGTTTAAGAGACAAGTAAAGAAATCTAAGTGACATTGAATTGAAAGGCTACAAAGATTTTATTGTGACTGAAAGACAAACTTCCATTACAAATAAATCCCGATTCAGTGTCATTAAAACAATAAATAAAGAAAAAATAAATAGACTATTAAATAAAGTACAAAACAATTGGCCCAATCAAACTGGTTTTTGTTTGGAAATATGTACGTTTGTACTGAGCGTTTCAAATTTCAATGTTTAGAAATAGGTCAGAACCAAGATAGGTGATCAAAAATGACAATTTCCCTTTCCAAAAAAAGTCCTGCCAGTTTGCCAGTATCAATGTCCCACTTAAAAAAAGATATGAAACACAATATCAACTGCAAACAAACACTAAATATGTCATTTCTAAGTATGGAAGAACCCTTCTGCATTCAACATCTAGAAATAATCAGAATAAAGTGAAATTAACAAGGAACTGCAATATCCATTAAGAGTTAAGGACATTAGGTAGCGGATTCTTTCCTCTGTAAATACAAAAAAAAAGGAGTTTAACATTAAGAAAGGGGCTTATATACCCCCCATGTGAAATCATTTTGAAGTCCTATAAAGTCAGAGGAAATAATCAAGAATTTGTCCCAGCATATCTTGAATCAGTTCATCATAATCCAGATCTGCTAAAGATGGTCTCCGCGATTCACAGCTCCAGGCGACTTTAATCTGCTGATACAGAATGAATAACAGACCTTGGTATATCATCCACACATCCTGGTCCACATAAATGTCTGTTTGATCATTTTCTTAGTTTACTAGGACTGTCACTTGGTGCAAATATTTGTTTGCAGAACACCGCTGGCTCGCATTTTCCCATTTGATTTAGTCCGACAATTTTTTCCAGAAGAGATTTTTCTTCTTAACCCATTTCCATTTTGTCATTTCGCTCGCTCTTTGTTCCCTTCGATCCTTAATGTCATCACTGCCGTAACCTTTCGTAACGATAAGGGATGAGACAGCTGTTGAGATTTCTGATTTAAGTGCTATTTCATGGCGGTGCCTCCGCTCTTCGTGTTTGCAGAGAAAACACAGGATTTAAGGAACGCCTCGCTGCTCCGTTTCATCTAAACCAGAGACTTTAAACTTGATGGTCCAAAGCATATAGCGCTGAGAGTGCAATTGTAAAGAAATGTCATCGTGCGAGACATCACATCATGGTCAACTCAAGCATGCTAGAAACCAGAGAGCATTACAATCACCTTGATCTCAGCAGAACGTCGCTAAGTCTTACGTTAAACCCATAACCGCCAGCTTTGAGTCCACGTTTCTGGTACAGAAAGACCTGTGGGTCTGGTTTTCTCTCGTATTGCTGAAATGTTCAGTCAAGTACAGAGCAATACAGTGCCAACAGCATTGGAGGAGCGACGTATAAGATCTGAGCGTAAAGTGAGTGCTAACTAGCATTGATCGCTCTCCGGCGAAAATTAAGCATGCATATGAAACTAAACAAAAAATGAAAAGACAAAACTAAAGAAATGACTATATCTTCTCTAAAAATAAACATATGCATACGGTAAAAATATATCTAATATACATGGTTTGATGCATACATCAATAGCTTTTTGATTGTTTTACACTTCCTCCATTTTTACATCAAATGCTACTCGTCTCCACAACGGAGAGAGTCCACCTTGCTAGACTGGAGGGTTATGGCCAGGTCAAGGGCTGTCCCTGCAGTCCAATCCCGAGGCAGCTGAGAGTTTATTCAGTCCACAGCCAAAGGGTTCGGTCCCTTCTGTGCATTTTAAAGACAGTTCACACTGCAAACACACTCAGGGTGCTCGTCTGGTCCTTAAGCCCCAAGATGCTGTAGGCAATCCTCTTCAGATGGCCCGGCAGACGGACGCCAATGTTACGGATATCCCTGGGAAACAGAAAAGAAAGAGCGTGTGAGAACTGGAGGTCAGGGTTATTAAAGTTTTGAAATTTGTAGTTTGTTTGTATTTTTATTTATCAGTTTGTCTTTTCAGTTTATTTTTTGTTAGTTCTTACAGTTTTTGTTTAATTTTAGCCAAAGTTATACACTACATTTTGTATTACAGCATGTATGCAAAACTAAATCCAAAATTAATTTGTCTATTTTCATTTTATTTTAGTTTATTTTAGCTTGGGAGTCATAAAAATGTTTTATAATATCCCATGCAAATGCTTTTTATAGTTTTAGAATAAGAGTTAAAGTTTTATAAAACATGATTCTTACAAAAAAAACTAAAACAACAATGAAGTTATTTTCCATTTTCATTTCATTTTAGTATTTGTTAAGTTTCAGTTTTGCAGAGTTAATTTTGGTCTAAGTTTTAGCCAAAGTTAACACACTCAATTTTATAAGACAACATGTAGCCTATCTAAAACTAGAACATGGCATGAATTCACAGGGCTCGCAAAATCGCTAGCTGACGTCCCGGGGCTATTGTGTTTTCCAGTCGGGCTACCAAAACATATTACCGCCCTGCCCGACGGGCTATCTTAAATAGGGCTCCCGCGGGTCCTTAAAAACTCTTTTCAAAGTCAAAGTCAGCCTGTTTCAAAGTCAAAACGCGGCGTGGATGTCTTTGTGAAAGTATCTTTGAAGGGAACCAGCTGACGTGTTGTTGGCATTTTCATTTAATCTTGCCAAAATGCCTGATAAAGCAGCGTTTATGAGCGCAGTGCTGCTTTGTGTACGCTATTTTCAGCCGCTCCTAAAGCGCCACCTCGTGGCAAAGAATGAATTTGCATTTCCAATAAGCCTTTCTACTGTTTATGTTCAGATCAATGCAAATATCGACCCATGTTTTATGCAGCAAACACATAGAGTTGTAAATGTGAATGAAGTTAATGTGCCTTCGAAAAATCTAGTAAAAAATCAGTAATACTTATGTGTTTTAAATTAATATAATATGTTTGACTCATCCCTCTTCTTAAAATGGCTGAAATGTGAAATCCTTTATCTGAACTGTAAATCATGTCATTTTATGGCTTAATATGTTACCATAGACATTGTCCAATCCCACTCATACGGTGTTCATTTTAATTGTGCAGCTCTTAAAAAGGGTCATAAATTGCCTTGAATTGATTTTTAAAACATCTGCAGATACCCTGTAAGTAAAATAAAATTCCTTCCTTGATATTTGTTGATATTTGTTTATTGAAAATGTTTTTAATTGATATTTCAACTCCTATCTTATTTCCTATATTAAAAAAGTGGTCTTTTTTATTTGGGCTAGTTAAATTAATTTTCGGTCTACCAAAATTTGAAGAGTACCTGCCCAAAGGGCTACCAGGGATTTTGAAATTTTGCGAGCCCCGATTCATTTTAGATTTTTTTTTTTTTTTTTGAGTTTGAGTCATAAAATATATTTTAGTTTAGTTTCAGTATTGCCAATACATTTTATTTATTATTATTTCCGTTTATTTATTTATTTAGAAAATGTTTATTCTTTAGTTTCTGTTTTAGTTTTCATTACCAAGAGTCTTAATTTTTATTATAGTTTTAGCAAAGACACCACACAAATGCAAAACTTTATTTTAAGGTGTCCATAATACAGAGTAATTACCTAGTTAACTCCTTAGTAGTAGCCGTTGTACTTACATGAAACAAAATGTATTTACCGTGTAACTAAGTTATGGAACAGCCTGTACTTACAGTTTGTAATTATGTAGGTGTAATAGTCAGCTACTGTTACACATCTGTAACAGACCGAGTCTGTTACACAGTTGGCATCTTAGTTTGATTTAACCCACCAGTACACAGCTTAAATACATGTAATACATTTTGTAATTACATTACAATTACATAATATTACACAGGCATAAGCTACTTAAAGTGTATCAAGATTGTATTTAAGTGTACTTCATGTGTATCTATACTACACACCTTATCCAGCTGCACCTTAGGTTTGATTTATCCCACCAGTACACAGCTTAAATACATGTAATACACTTCTAATTACATTAAAATTACAGAATATTACACAGGCATAAGCTACTTAAAATAAAGTGTATCAAGATTGTACTTAAGTGTACAAGTAGCTGTGTAACAGACTCGGCCTGTTACATATGTGTAACAGTAGCTGCTCATTACATCTACATAATTACAAACTGTAATTACAGGCTGTTCCATAACTTAGTTACATGGTAAGTACATTTTGTTTCATGTAAGTACAACAACTACTACTAAGTACTTAATTAATTAATTACTCTGTATTATGACACCTTAAAATAAAGTGTTACCGATTTTTTTTTTAATTACGACACAATGTAACTAAAACTCCAAAAATAATTTATTTCCATTTTCACTTCATTTTAATTAGGTGTCAAAAATATATTTTTAAAAATGTATTTTAGGTTAGTTTCCCCAGCTTTTATTCTTATTTACTTTCAATATATATATATTTTTTTACTTTTTATGAAATTTTATATAAAAAAATATTTATTTCTTAGTCCTTGCTTTAGTTTTCATCAACGATAATAACACGGTGGGAGGTTGCTTGAAAATTATACATAATCTTGTCTTTCAAAAAGTAATTTTGAGGAGGCGTTTGAAAGATAGCATGTTATCAGAGTCCTAATTACACTTTTAATTAGTGCCTTGATGATTTAACAAGGATTCCCTTCGCCCGCCATGAATCAGAGCTGGCCGGCGCAGGCAGCGGAGGACTTGTAAATAGTTTCTGGTTTTAAAGAGTGCTACCAGATGACACCAGATGGAACAGTCGGCTATAAAATAAAAGACAAACACATCAAAGACATTTCTGGTCCTCCACACAAAGTTCAGCGAGCTTCTAGGCTAAAAACACCCACGGGAGCAGAGCCAGAGGTCTTGGAGCTACGCTGTTACTACACTCCCAACCCCTTCATCAGTCAAACTGCCTCCTCCGTGAGGTCCAGCACTGTCGTCTTTACCTCCTCATGTACATCAGCTCTCTCCTTCACCATCCCTACACTCTTTCATCTCATGTCCTGACTTTTAAGTTCAATCGTGTTGATGTGAGGGGGAGTAGCCGC
Source organism: Tor tambroides (assembly GCA_021397915.2). Taxonomy (NCBI): domain Eukaryota; kingdom Metazoa; phylum Chordata; class Actinopteri; order Cypriniformes; family Cyprinidae; genus Tor; species Tor tambroides. The sequence continues at coordinate 1,842 of JAFVLL020018593.1, read as the reverse complement.
ATAGCCTCATGGCCCCAGCAGGCAGAAACCATGGTTCCTGGCTACAGTGAAAGCACAGGCCTCAACATAGCGCTGTTGGGAATGGGAGGGATGAGAGAGTCTGCCGAAACAGTGGGAGGAAGGGAGGGATGGCAGAAGAGAGGAGGGGGAACAGCATGCCACAATTCACCACATCCAGGCCACTAAAAACCACGTCTATTCTTTCTCTGCTGCCACAGTGTTTTCCCCTCAAACTTGAATCAACGAGTAGCATTTTAAGGTGCTCTCTGAGATGCTGCTGAAAGGTTTTAACGTTTTTAAGTAAAATGTTACCGCTTGACTCGATTAAAAGTCTTAAGAAGGTTAAATCGTTATTACAATTTATGTGGTTTCCGCGCTCGCCAGATACAGTAAATCAAAAATGGTCTGCGGTTGTGCGAGATTATCCTTGCAACCGAAGCATACATTTAAGCCACATTCAATTACCGGATCCCTAAAACAAAAACATGGAAAATATTTATATGTTCTAGGAATGATTAAAAGTTAAAAGATACCATCTTATTCAAATACGATCGTGTCCTGACCAATCAGCCTCAGTGTAGGCTGTACGCCACAGGAAAGGAAGCTCTCCAAACACCCCGAATTCCTTCACAAATTCCCAGAACTCTCAAATTATGTTCATCTGGGGCCATTTTATTCAAAGGACTATTTTACATAACGTCAGAATACTAATTTTGTATTATGTAAGAGGGAAGATTGAAGGAAGTTTGCAAAATAGGATACTATATGTCCAAACAGTAGCATTTTTAAATGTATAATAAATCTGAAATTACAATTCTATACAAAGGAAATTACATTTTTTTAAAAAGTGAGAATAGTGTATGTAAATAAGCAAAATTATTTTTTTGAACAGAGATAATAATTATAATAAGAACATTAACCGTTTTGTTATAATAATAAATTTCATTATTATTATTGGTTTTGTTCTTATTGTAATATGTTATAGTTATTAAATAATAATAAAGATGCGCATTTTATTTATTAATTTCTTTACATTTATTTTTACTATAATAACTATTCTTTGAACTTTAATTTTCAGTATACGCTTAAAAATAAAGGTTCTTTATTGGCATCAATGGTTCCATGAAGAACCTTGAACATCCATGAAACCTTTCAAATGCAGAAAAGGTATGTTGTAGTGGAAAAAGGTTATTTAGTTTTTTAAAATGTTCTTCAAAATGTTTTATTTTAGAACTGTTCACTGAAAGGTTCTTTGGGTTCTTATGGCATCACCTCAAAAACACCTTTTTGGAGCCTTTATTTTTAAGAGTGTACATGGTGGAGACCAAGTCTTCAAAACTAATACATTAAATTAATAAGATGTTTAACAAAAGTAAGGTAATTTGCAATCTTTGTATGCTAGAAACACCATTAACAGTCATGATAACAGAACAAGTAAAAAACTTTTTATGACTCCAATCTCTATGTATTTAGAGACTAAATTTGAGTGAATGAACTATAGAAAAAAAAATATATAATTTTAATCTACTGAAAACCCAATTTATCTGGAAACCAGGATATGACACACCAAATAAAGCAGAAATCAGTTCCGCAGAAATGCATTTTGGACAGTTGGCGTGATCTCATCTGATTGCTCACAGCCATGCTTCCCTTGTATAGCGAGCTAAAGGTCTGGAATGAGGGGAACTTTGCATTACTCACTCGCTCTTCATCTGCAGCACCTGCTCCATGCTGACGATTCCGGCTATGCTGAAGTTTTCACTGTACTGGCTCATCTTGATGGACTCCAGCCACTCGGCCACAGACCTGAAGGGAGAGCCATCTGAGCCACTGGTGCTGGGA
>JAFVLL020018592.1:0-21530 GCA_021397915.2 Tor tambroides | reverse complement strand
GAACGTTTCATCATTTATATATATATATATATATATATATTATTACAGAATAATTAATTATTTAAATGTAATAATTAATTATTTCTTATTATGTTATATATTATTAATTGTCTTAATTAAATGTATTGATTATTCTGTAATATCTTTTACACATATAATTCAAGCCTTTTGTGTTATTCAATAAAAGATCTGGTTCATAAGAGTCATTTGTTTGTAAATTGGACTACAGTGGTCGTGTTTTATGTTGTTTTTGCATGCAGGACAACACAACAGAAAGACTTTTCTTAGAAAACCTTTTCTGGTGTTTGAAATGTGTCATGCATCATTACCACACATTTATCTCTACTTCAAAATCTTATCAACCTCAATCAACATCTGTAAATCATATTATGTATACATAATATCATCTTATGAATGCATGTATGCGTCAGTAAACATACTTGTGCTTTTTAATGCAGGCAGTCGTGCACGCCGTGGACCAAGGGTTCAGCAGCACCACGGGGTGAAAACCAATCAAGGGGTCTATTCCTGAAGGAACATTAATTCCTGCCCATATTTCCATCTTATTAGTGTCCAGTTATACCCAGGACTAATTGAACATTAAATATAAAGAAAGTTAATGAAAATGTCCTTTATCCCTGTTAAACTGTGCCTGAGACTGCATTTATTAAAGGGAATTAATCGGCACATACCCTCTGTGCAGAGAGAGGGAGAAGTGTGCGCACAACGCTCTCCATAGCGCTGAAAATTAGGATTTTTTTTTTGCGTCCGGGTAAATAACAAAGACCTCGTTGTTCCTTCGTTCCCAGAATTCCTGCATTCCATACCAAATTTCTCATTTTCCTGTCTCTGTCCCTTTTGCACTCAGCTCGGTGGTTGAAGACGTCTTAGAGTAGGCATCCGCCGGATTCGGCCATCACGGTTTCTCCAGCTAAATGTTCAGCACCGATCTTGAGGTCTATTATCAGAAGTGTGCAATTAACATTAGTACTTCGCTCAGATAGACACTATTGTTAGAAGCCCTATAGTGCAGGTGCCATTTTCAGCCATTGTTCTCTGCTCTTTAGGTGACATTTGATCATATTTATGTCAAAACACTCCTGAAGAGCGAATTACAGGCTGATGAAGAGCTGAAAATCCAGATCAGGAATATCTGACTTCAGTCGAGCACGAAGGTCGTTCCCAGACATTCCTGGTTCTCTTGCCCTTCTAAGGCCCCTGCTCATGTCAAACCCCGGGGTTCTGATAACAGCAAAAAGGCCAGTGGCTGAACAATGGAGGGCCAATTTCATTTAGATGAAAGGAGAAAAAAAAAGCAGAGAATAAAACGATAATGTAACATTCTCAATCCCAGACCTCTCATTAACACTTCCCCATTGAATCGGCGTGAGCGGGGTTAAAAAGCCATTTAAGAGGCACCGAAAGAAACAATGCCAGCCAAAAAAGACAATAAATAAGATTTCGTGTGCATATTTGTAATTTAACATCAAAAGACCCTCCAATATAGACCTCTGTAGCTGCTGTTCTTTAATGAACAGACCCCTCCCCCCCTTAATCACATTCAAATTGGTTAGTGTTCAGAAAATAGAAATATGTATTAGATAGCAATAAATTTTCATCATTGGCTAAGCCTGCTGCTTAATTGTCCTGTCCCAGGGCTTTGAAATTTCATTGTTCGTTAGGTGCTTAAGTCCCCCATCTCATTTTGTCTCTGTGACATTAGTGCTGAGGGCTCTAATACTCGAATAATTTGAATGGGGATTTGCATGATAGAGCGGGGGAGCATTAAAATATAGGGGGGAAAAATGAAAACGGGGGAAACGGCTCCTTTCACTTCAAAAGTCACTTTGTTCAAAGTCAAATCACAATATTTAAAGATGCGTTATCATTTTCTCTCTCTCTCTTTTTCCCAGGGTTTGGACGTCAGAACTCATTAGTTGTCATGTTAGCGGTCACATCTTTGTTGTGTTGTCCTGGTATTGTATCAGTTTCTCCAGTTCACTTCAAGGAGAAAGTGATTTGGAATTAGCAAGTTTGTGGCAATAAGAGGTTTGGGCTGTTTTTTTTTTTTTTTTTTTTTTTTAGGATGAATCTGTTTGCTGGCCCTCTCTGAGCTCTGAGAATCCATTTTACAAACTCTTTTGGTGTGAAAATGCTGAGTAGGCTTTTGTACTGTAAGCCTCTAACAATGCAAACATTTGCTGTATTTACACTGATTTTTTTATACTTTTTTTTTTTTTGAGTTAACCTAATAATATAATTTATATGGTAAGCTTTAAATGAAGTGGTTTTATTCAAGTCAAATAATTCAATAAACTACAGAGGCCATGTGTTACAGTGATTTTACCATGAGTAAGGGGTATTTTTAAGGGACGTTCACATTGACAGCGATTTGCAGAAACAAAACCACAAGACATCATTTGTTCTCAACTGGAGTAGGTCAGTTTCTAACGTTAAAGACTGCTGATGATGTGACAGAGGTATACTGGGGTCCTGGGAACCCCAAAGGCCTGCAAGGTGTTAGGGGGTCTACAGGAATGTATTTATTATTTATTTATTTACAAGTTAACGTGTTAACTTAAGATGTCATTATGTATGTTTAACATAAATTAAAATATGTAATGAATTTGCTATTTTATATAGATTTTTTAATATGTTATATTTTTTGATTCAGATTTCCATAGACTTATAAAAGATTAATCAGAATTATTTTATTCACAGTCATAGATTTTAACAGTTAATAATAAAAACAGTTAAACAAATCTGAATTTTGTGATTTTCTAGAGTCTTTTCCACACATCTGTCACTATTATCTTGCTCACTGCAGTTTTAAGGCAAATTCTATGTATAGCCACTTTGAAACAATATTTATGCTTATTATTTAAGCATTATTCTTTATAAATTGCAATTGAATAAAAAGCAGTTCTTTTTGAGTTTACATTCACTGAAGAAGTGTTCTAATAGTGGAGAAGAAAAGATCCCAAGCCACCCAAAAGTAAAGTACCTAATACAAACAATCAGATCAGGTAGAAATTGTTCTTCAGAGTAAGAACTGCACTTTGAATGTGCATTTACATTTTTTTTTTTTTACTGTGTAGAGAGGTATTTGAAATGTGTTAGAGGCCATTTAGCAGGAAAAATACAAGTAATTGTTTTCTTTTTTTCCAAATCGGCTTTTGGTCCCCTAGCATTTTAATGAAAAGAGAGAGTCAACTGAAGCAGAACCAACAACAACAAAAAAACATTGTTTTTTCCACTACACTGCACTGTCTGAATTTGTTAGCTGACTGGGACACAGTGGCAGGCTGGTTACTAAAGCTAACAGTGTGGAAAAGGTGTTAAAATCTGGCGCTGGACACTGGAATCATCGACCACGCTCGTCCTGCATAATATGGTTTCACCCTCATTGCCAGTGTCCGTAATTAGACACTTTGAAATCACCGTTAATAAACAGTCAGAGTGAAAAAACAAAAAAGGGAAATATTAATACAATACCTTGAAGCCCCTAAAAGGGATAATTTGCATAATAACTAGGTTAAAAACTAATAATTAAGTCTAAAAAAAAGAATAGAAAAAGAATGTGCCTCACCTAAGATGAGGCACTCGCTCTCTCTCAAACCAGCCAAGCAGAGATGGCCAGGCTTTTGTTGCTGAGATTTACTAAATGAATTTATTATCTTAATGCCCTTCAACTGCAAATTAAACAGACGTCCTGGCCATTGTTTGAATGAGAAGTCATTCCTTGAGGCACTTTTCAGCCTGTCATTCAGCGGTAATGGAGGGGGAGAGTAGCTGAGAGCAGAGAGATGGTTGTAGAGAGGTTGCTTTCCTGATCGTTTGACGCAGAGATGAAGATAAGCATTGCACAAACAAATATCTGCCTGAAAGAATATCTCACATATTCATTTCACTAGGAATCTGAACTATTTGAGCTGTTGCTTTTTATAGAATGTTTCTTAAAGGAACCTTATCAAACTGCTGGCACTTTGTTTTTCTGTGGAAAACACAAGATGCATTTTTAAGAACATCCTGCCGCTTTTGTGAATGAAGACTAGGACTCTCACACTCCAAAATGACAAAAAGCACCATAAAATTACTCCTTAAGACTTGTGAACTATATTTAAAGTCTTCTGAGGTGACATTTAAATCATTCTTTTGTATTGGATCATTTATATTAAATCTGTTTGAGCTCTGAATGATCTATTCACACATTGGTCTGATCTGTTTCTTACGGTGGCCCAGTAGTGCACAACACAACGAAATCTCCACAACACAATGGAAACAAGCTGCAACATAATGAAATTAGCGCAACACAATGGAAACAAGCTGCAACACAACAAATTTAGCACAAAACAATGGAAACAAGCCGCAACACAATGAAATTAGCACAACACAATGAAAACAAGCTGCAACACAACGAAATCTCCACAACACAACAGAAACAAGCCACAACACAACAAAATTAGCTTAACACAACGGAGAAAAGCCGCAATACAACGAAATTAGCACAACACAAAGGAGAAAAGCTGCAACACAATGAAATTAGCACAACACAATGGAAACAAGCCGCAACACAATGAAATTAGCACAGCACAATGGAAAAAAACACAATACAACAAAATTATCACAACACAATGGAAACAAGCTGCAATACAAAGGAAACAAGTCATAAAATACTGGAAACAAGCCACATCACAACGAAATTTGCACAACACAAAGGAGAAAAGCCGCAACAAAATGAAATTAGTACAACACAACAGAAACAAGCTGCAACACAATGAAATTAGCACAACACAACGGAAACAAGTCGTAACACAACAAAATTAGCACAACACAATGGAAACAAGTCGTAACACAACAAAATTAACACAACACAATGGAAACAAGCCACAACACACTGAAATTTGTCCAAATGCGTTGTGTTGTGGTGATTCTATTATGTTGTGCGCTACTGGGCCAACGCAGTTTCTCAAGTTCATCTCACTGATTAAGTTTGGTTAGAGGAATTAATGACCTACAGAAAAGGAAGATTATTAGTAAATAACAGTTTAAATGTTGTTCAGGTTTGGTTTGTTTGTCATACAAAGTGTGAGAACTAGTAAATGGATCTTTTTCCTATTAAAGTCCTCTTCTTCAACAACAACTTCCTCCTTTTCACTTTATCAATACAATCTTTTTTTTTTACGCCTTTGCCAAATCACTTTGTCCTAAATGAAATGACTCATTTGTGTGAACATGTTTGTCTCGTTTTGCCCTCTGCAGCTGGTGCGTGTCTCTACAGAACCGCCGGACTGCTCTTCAGTCTCTCTCCTTTTCCGAAAGCTGGTGTTTTTTGTGTCTCATTGGTTATTTTCAGGGCTGTTATTTGCAGGCAGACTCCCTTATTAGTTAATTTCTTCATGGAATCCAAATGTCATATTCTGGCAAACATAACCAAGGCTCTTTTCCCTTTGAGGTCACTGTAGCTTTATTACCAGGGTCTGAGATAATGAGCCTGAGCTGGGCGACCCTAGAGCGGACACTTTAGTTTTTTTTTTTTTTTTTTTTAAGAGCAGGGTATGCGGGGGCAGGGAAGGCAATGCAAAAAAAACAAAACAACAACAAGCGGTCGTGTTCAGCTCAGTGTGCGCACTGAAGCTTCATGTGGTAGCTTTATTGGATAAACTGCACTCTATTAGATATCGTGAATAAGCTTCTAATTAAAAACAGTTTGGGAGACGGCAGTAATTGCATCTTGTTAAATCTGGCTTTTATTTCAAGCGCAAAGGAGGTGGGAAATATGGCGACATGATTTGAATGTGCACAAAGACATGCAACTAAAGAATAACACTAATATCTGACCCCGGAGAGGGTCTTGTACTCTTTCACGCACTCATGTGATTTTTCCGTATATAATCTCAGGCTTTTTCCCCTTTAAATAAAACTACATAAGTAAGCTATCATACCTGGACTCATCTAAAGACGTCTTTTAAATGAATGTTCCTGTATGACAAAAGTTTGTCTTTTGTTTGAATAATAATGTGTTCTCATAATCTGTCTTTTTCAAGTCCGTACCTCCTCCTACTTATCGCACTTTATTCCAATTCATATTGAGATGCGTCATTCCACCCCCAATAGCCGCCTTTTTTTCCTTCTCATTATTTTGTCCATGGCTTCTCATTAATATGCATCAGGAATAATGTATCTAAATAATGCTGGAACATGGTGAAAGAATGGAACTGTAAAATGTCCAGAAATTTCTGGTAGATGGGAATTGTGATCTTGTCATTAAGAGTTAAACGAATGTCCAATCACAATTACCTCTCTAAATGTACGTACACTTTGAATGGAGATGGGATGGACAGGGTTAGGGCAATTTTTTTTATGCATAAAAACATTTCAGTCTTCTTTTTTATAGTCATTGCTTTGCTTTTTTCTTTGTTCCTTTACTTTGTTGGTTTGTGCTGTTGTAGTGTTTTTACTGGATTCAAGCAACCAGAAATAAATAATTAAAGAACCACTTTCTCACTAGTTAAGTGAACGTAATAGTTAACCGCAGTGTACAAATAGGTCTATCTTCCTTTCTCCAAGCTGTCTGTTTAGATTAATGGGCTTCTTCAGCGCCGTGCCACACAGGGATTCCAATTTCCTTATTAGATTTGGGAACATCAAGTATTAAAATTAATTTTTTCCCATTTCATTTTCATTAAAAACCCTCTTCCTTGATGTTTATGTAATTTAGGCGTAAACAAATCTTATAAAAGTGTGTATTGTCATACTGGATTTTAAATGAGACTTAATGAGCAAACTGGGAACAGACATTTATCCCGACTCCTCTTGAATATTCAATGGGATACATATATATGTATATGCTAATAGCAGAGTTTAGACATATGTAGTGTGCTCTTAGCATACTAATAGGTCATGGAAGACATAGGGCATGAATCGTATCAAACCAATCACAGATGTAAGGAGAAAGAGAAGAGGTCAAACACAGAGAAATATGTGCATAGGTAATGATAGCGCTTTCATTTGTGATTTCATGCCGCTGATTAATAGAAAATGGTTTGTGTTGGTGTTCTGCTGAAGCTTTGAAGATAATATGTATAGGTATTATGACGTCTATAATTTGTCTTATGTGATTCTCTTACACTTTAACCAGTTTGACCATTGCTTTTGCACAAAATATGTCAAACTGTGGCTCAGGAAGTGTTCAATCTTAAATCTTAAGATCTAAATGTATGAACACAAATACATTGAATAAATTGTTGTTGGTTTTTTTTTTTTTCTCGTTATTATTTGATTTATTTATTTATTGGTGAAAAGTTGCTATATTTTACTCTATATCCTTAATATAATTATGGAGGACTGCTTCCATCTGAGAGTAAAAAAGAAGGTAGTAACTGCTAAAATGTATCTACATTTATTATTTTTTTCCACTGAGGTGAGGTGAAATGGGCTTCCACATGAAGCATATAAATGAAGTTTATTTATTTTCTTACAAAAAATTGTTTTTAGTCATTTCTTGCAAGCCAGTCAGATCATTTCCACCAAAAATAATAATGTTCACAAACTAAATCTGCATTTTTCTTTATCTGTTCCTTAAATGGCTTTTCACAGTTGCTCTGGATCAGTACTTTTTTTTTTTTTCTTTTTTTATATTTTTAATTGTGATTTACATGTTAATCCCTTTTAAGGTGAAAGAGAGCAAATGTTTTGAATTTTGAGCACCTTTGCAGTGGCTGTTTGATAGCACAGTGCTATGTTACGGTCAGTGTGTGTCCACATTTGGAGAGATTAATGGAGAATACTGTTTCTGTGACCTTTCCTCATAGAGATGGAGGTGAGGCGAGTCATTAATGCTTCTTATGTGGTAATTAACGAGCCCCATCCCCCATCGCCGCCTATCCGGCTGTAGCACCCACCCTCATGTCAGAAAAAAGTGAGCAAAAAAAAAAAAAATGACCGCAGAATGGAGGTGATCATTTAATTAGGCTTATGTGCATATCTGGTGATAGCCAAGGTGTCAGATTTTAACTGCTGCACTAAATTACAAGCCCTACCGCCTAGAGATCACAACAATTGGACAAGATATGACACCAGCATGTTAGTTACTCCACAAATAGTCCAAGCATGCTTCCTGTGTGGAGATTAAGTGGCATCAGGAAATCTGGAGAAGGTCATGGGTGTCCAATGCTTTGAAGTGATGCTAATCTCCAGGTATTTTCCAAAGCGGGTGATAAGCAATCATTTTCAACAACCAAAGGCTTGTTTTGTACATACAGTTTGTGGTGACGCAAGATAGATGTCAACTGTGCTGTTGTTTAACTGGATAGTTCAGCCAAAATGTTCATGCTCATGTCGTTCCAAAGCCGTATGACTTTTGTTTTGACAACTTGGGATCACACACAACACAATTAAAAAAAAATAATAATAATAATTTTTTTCACAAATTCGCCAAAATGTAAACTAGTTATGAATTGCCATTTGAGTCTTTTCGTTTGTTAGACCAAACAGACTGAAATTATAGAAGTGAATGGAAGCGAAGTCAGACAATTTGTCAGGTTTATTCCACTCCATAAAACCGGACTGAATGATTCATGCACAGAATCGGACTCATCTGAATCTTTAACTCACTGACCCTGTTTCTGACCCCAGAACTGAAAATCATTTGCTCACCCTCATGTCATCCAAACCTGAATGCATTTCTTTCTTCTGTTGATCACAAAAGAAGATATTTTGAAGAATGTTGGAAACCAAAAAGTTTCAGTTCATAGCATTTTTGTCCATACTATGGAAGTCAGTGTGAACCGAAACTGTTTGAATATTTTTGAAATATCTTGAACTGCTCTTTTAAGGCCATTTTGGCAGTGGAGCTGGAGTCAGTGGCAGGTTGCACTTAAGCACTCCACAGGCCACAGTACTCAGTCCAAACAGAACAAGATGTTAGCTATGTTGGCATGTCCTTCCCGCATAGCTACCTCCACTCTGATTACCCCAACGGCTCTGCCTCGTCCCCTTTCTTATGTGTTGATGATTGATGTGGCTCGTGCTTCGACCCAGCTTCATTAGTGCAAATGTCATCCCTGCCACTGCAACTAACGCTTCTGCCTCTGCCATATTTTACCATTCCTCTTCTAATTGAGTTTAGAGTTAAAAATGTATGAGCGTATTAATTGTTTTGTGACATTGGAGGGGAATTTGGGTGACAAAGAGGACCTTCCATGCAGAGTAGAGGCTCGATGATTCCAGTCCGTTCCAGTCAGTCTGTAAGCCTGTTCCCCGGGGGAATAAAACAAGAGGGACATTTAAATGCCAATTTGGGTCTGACGGATGCTAAAATTTACATGCTCAGCTCTTTTAAAAATGCTTTGCAAAGTGGAAGAATCGCACCAGCTACATTTTAAATATTCTCAGTTGGTGCTTTTTCACTGTTAATTAATTTGAAATTTAATGCACAGTGATTTTACATAGCGTTTCTATTTTTCATATATGTGATTTTTAGCAGTGCCTGCTAAGGCAAAGATCAGCAGTACTATCATTCACACTTCAGGTTGTTATTAAACATTTGAAAGAAGTTTTACACTTTTGGATGTACTGTTGCCCTTTGAGATAAATGATGAATTATATCACATGCTTTTCTCCAAAACAATTTACATTATATTCAAGGTATACAAAATCTATTTATTCTATGGGAATTGAACCCGTGACCCATTTAATCCATTTAAATTGTTGATATATTAACTGTAAATACCGATGTGAATACTAAAACTGTATAATTATTTGTATAATTATTAACTGATTAAGTGTAAGCTACCATACACAGTAAAAAATTATATATAGAAAAAACAATACTTGTAATTAAAGTTAAAAGCAACATTTTTGGGAGTAAAAAATAACAGTTTTATGGAAAACATGATATTGTATTTCACTAGGTAATGGTATTCATTTACAATCAAATGTTGAAAAAAATATTAATATTTTATTATTAAAACTGTACAGTCCTGGATTTTTTTTCCCTTTACATACAGTATATTTTGGTTCATGTATGTTGTTTGTGTTTAGTCAGTCTCTCCAAATTTATTTATTTATTGATGGATTAATTGATTGCATTATGCACATATTTATTTACATTAAATTAATCTATACTCAATTTAACCTAGACAGAGGGATCACTATATGTTAACATGTATTGTGTGTGTACAGTATGTGAGTGTGTAGGGTACTGTACATCATCTGTTCTGTAATCTTACACTGTTCTTTGTCTGACTGTTCTCTCTTCATCTCACTCCTCCTTCCCTCCATTCAATCCCTTTTCTTTTTCCTCCTCTCTTTTCCAGTCAATTTGAGCCAGCTGTGAAAACTATCCCGGTGGTGCGGGTACTGTCTGGCAGGTTTGGTTGTGCAGTAGGTGAGTGAGGCCAGCAGAACGGCGCAGACTTCTGAGACAGTGTGCCTAATGCTCTCCACATGTTATTGTCTGGAAAACGGCCCTTCGGTTAGTCATCCACGTGGAAAACGCCCCATTAGCAAACAGCTGGGTCAAACTGTGCAGCCACACACCACCCGAAATAATAATTCTACAGCCGTTGGAATATCCAGTACAACAGCACTCTTGTTTTTAATATCGTTTATGTTAAATAAATTTACTTTTCCTCAAGTCTTGTTCGTCATATTGTTTTGTGAGGACTTACCTCACAGAGGTCACAAGGCCAAGCTGTGCCCGTGACTCTAATACGGCTGCCATGCCAGGCTCATGCAGCCCTGCTGTACGCCACGCCGTCCTTCTGAAGTGCTAGGGAAGCTGTTCTATTCCTGTCCTCCTCCTACCAGAGACACAATGAACTGTTGAAAATGTAATTGCCTCCCTGATCTATCCACCACATGCCGTTCAAAAGCCCCTCACTCACTCCAATGGGCAGCCGCTCAGATGATCTCACCCCAGTGTACGCGGACAAAAGAGTGTTCTTATTAAAGAATGGCGCTGCGGAGAGATGACAAAGACTGCGGAACATGGACAAGAGAATTTTTCTGACATACTCCAAGAATTTCGTTCACTGTCAGTGCCGGATAATAATTACTGAGCTCCAAAGGCATGGCTGCTATGAATTGAGGCACTGGTAGACTGAGTGTTACGCAGAGAGACGAATGAATAAGAGAATAGCTGGTGGTCAGGCTGCTCCAGGGGATGAAGCAGACACAACAGGCCCTGTGTTATAAGTGTTGATGAAACTCAAACATAAAGTAAATGAAAACCATTGGAATTACTGGAATTAAAATAAAATGCATTTCCGTGGCTGTAAAAGCAAATGTGAAAATGACATCAGATAGAAATAACAGTATACAGCCTGGGAAAAAAATGCTTTTAATTATATTTAAATGATATCAGGTGATATATTAACTAAATACCGATATACTAGTACTTGTCATTTTAACAAAAAAGGCTTTATGATAAACATTTAGTTAACAAGGCAAAGGAATATTGTGAAAATTGCTTTCTCTTTCTTCTTCCTAATATTATTTTAAAAAATATGAGTGAAAAATCTGAATGTTAACCATCACATTTGGTATATATATATATATATATATATATGATTGTTAATTCACTTACTAAGACAAATCAAGATCCTAAACAGTATTTACCAATCAATCAAATTGCAAAAGCAATTTGCCAAAGGAACTTACATTACAGTCAAAGTAAATAAAGTCCATAAATTCTCTGGGAATTCAAACCCATGAACTTGACAGTTCACTTTACTGTTTGCACTATTGGAATGAAGTGTTACCTAGGTGCTGTTTTGCATTTGTGTGTGTAACCATTTTAAAACAGTTTTTTTCTTGTAAGTGGAATAAATAGTGTACAATAATAAAATAATAATAATAATGTGTTGTAGTAAATAAATAAAATGTAACTAAAACTAGAAAACACTAAAAACTAAAACAGTGAAAAGTCATGAAAATTTAACTAAATTGAAAGGTTAAATTAAGAACAAAATAGAAATAAAAACTGGAAAAAAGCAACCTATGACAACCCTGAGTTCTGAGGGCCTCCCAAGAGTTCTGTTTATTTGAGCATTTTGTGAATTGTTTATGGCAAGTGCTTGTACTTTAGTTTGTATGATGACACAGCTCAGGCGGAAGCTTTGGCTGAAAAATCCGACAAGTTCCAATAAATATTCTCCCACGTGCATTTCTGGAACAGAGTGCGTAACTGTATTCACATAAATAATTTATGCAACCATCTTGGATAAACACGTCCTGAGTCATTTTGAGATTCCTGTGAATTTGAGGGAGGTTCTGTCTGACAGACATAGGAGAAAAAAACTGGATAGCAGGAGATGAAATGAAAGTAGAAAATCGAGAAAATGAAAAGCGCACAAGAGGAAAAAAAGTGGACGAAAACAGTAATAAATGTCTTGTCTTGTGAAAGCGCAGCCGCGGTATTGCTATTTCTTTCCAGGCTGACTGGTGATGTCTGTGTTAAGACTTGGCAACAAGTGAATTAGCCTCCGGAAGGAATCAAACAAAAGCGAGGAAAATCAATACGGACAAAGTAGAAGTTTTTCATTACGTTCCACGGCTATTGAATCAATGCTGGGCTGTTATCACTTTATCGGTTTGGGGTCGCTGTACCGCAGTCATTAACATCCTCTAGCCATGCTAGACTCATCCACACCCGTTAGCCTTGTGCTGCTTGTACGGTTAAAGTGATGAAATATTGACCAGTTGCTCCAGGATCCAACTCTATTGATCTCAACTTATCCAGCTGTTTATATCTGAACTTAAGGTTTAACTTGCATTGATTTTTTCACCACCTTTGAGTTCTCAAGGTGCTGGCCTCTGCTACCCGCTAATTGGCTTAAACAAGAGAGGATTGTAGTCCGCATCCAAGGCGGGAATACGGATGTCCCCTCAAGGTTCTGATGATCGAAAACTAGAGATAAAAAGATTTGTTTCTTGTCCAGGACTGATTATTTTAGTCATTAGTTATTAGAAGGCAACAACCTGCTAGTTTCCAAGCAAATAAGACGTCTTTTTTCACCAATGCAGTGGTTTGCGAATGGCAAGTACTTTTTTTTTTCTTTCTTTCTTTCTTTCTTTCTTTCTTTCTTTCTTACATTATATGTTGTACAGAGGTCAAAATGCACAAAACTTATTAGTAAATGCATATTTTGAAGATCCCTGACCTTTTTGTTTGGATGCTCTTCAAAACTGCCTTTCGAAGAAATTGCCTTTCACGCATTGAGATGTATTTGAATATTTGCCTTAATGGTGGTTCTCCCTTAATACTGTTAGCTGACCCTGTCATCTCCTCAGTATGTTAGCAAGGTTTTGAAAAGATTACGGCAAGTGAGCGAACTCTTACACTGACACAATATTGACTGGTGTGAGTAAACTCAATGCAGTATCCGAGGAGATAAAATGCCAGTGCCTTTATTTGTTTTCTGTCAGGTGACAAGGTTAAAATGCAAGCATAATACAGACGTGAAATCAATTCTGTAGTCTCTTTATCTGTCCGTCTGAGGCCATTAGGCACCGAGTACACCTTGTCTCTGTGAAAGAATTACAATCACATAATTTATTTAATTTTAAATCTCATTTTGCTTCATTTTATTTATTTGTTACTCGCTTATTTATTTTTACCAGTCAACCTTGGATGCCAATAAGTGCTGAACTGCAAAATGAATGTAGTTACGTGCTCTCTCCATGCATGTGCATTCAAGCCTTTATAACACGCTTCATTTCATAACTGTTTACTGCTGGTTATTGTGCCAGTTAAAAGCAGAGAGGCCTTGCAGCTTAGAGAGAGGAAAAAGCAGGACTTGCATTAATATGCATGTTTTGACGTACACATTTGCCATACCTCCATTTGAAAATACCATTTATACAGGTAATTAATTTGAAAAACCAGCATAAATGAAGAACATTTATATGCATAGAAGTTTTTAAGTATTATTGAAGTGTATAGACGTTCATATGTACTGGGCATCAGGCCTCCAGCGGAGATGGAAAGGTCTTTTGTGCTCTCTGAGGACTAATTCAGACATCTTTTGGATGGAAGAGCCATCCTGCCATATTTCAGTTCTCCATGGGAAAGGTCTTCACTGACTGACTCCCCCTTAATGAATATGAATGTTTAAAAAAAAACAAGGCAAGAGAGGGTTCTCATTTGATATGAATGCAAACAAGGCACCACTTGCTACCCTTTGGCCTCTATTCAAAGTCACTATGCTTGTGTCAAGCCCTTAATGTTCAATGACGGCACTCTGAGATCTAGTCATTGATGGTATTATAAAATCATCTAAAGCATACTGACATCAGTATTGTTTCACTAAAATCTTGTCTGTCATGCAGTTTGTTTATCAGTTAACTTGATTTTTTTTACTTTCTTTTACACTGTTTTTGACTTAACAAATATCACCAGATATCATATCAGTTATTTCTCTTGTAAAGATTTAAATGTGGATCAGATAGACTTTCGCTTGAGAAACAGACCCTAGTAATCTCACAAAGAGTATATAATCTAGACTAGAGTTTCTGTCTCTAACAGCACTCAGATTTGCCAATATACTCTTATGTAAACTGTTCAGTTGTTCAGTTTTACTGAAAAGTTGTGCTCCTGACAAGTAAAATTTAAAGGAACAAGTATTACAATAGTATATAAATAATGCTTTATTCTTTCATTTATTCACACGTGCTTTCGAGGGAATGTCTGATTTGTTCTTTTAGTTTTTTTTTAATGATCCAGTTCACAAAATTGTTCTACAGTTCAACTCACAAACTCTTCTATGACCTCATCTATTTTCTATACGCATGTTATTGATCTTGCTGATCCAGTAATTTCCAATAATACTGTGTTTTTATTTATTTAACATAATGTTTAATCAGAATGTCATAACTGATAGATTTCTCCAGTGATGTACGCCAGACATCTCCAAACATTTAGTCCGCATAAACCCACCCATTTCTTACAATCAGTTGCATAGTTGCATTCAGATCTGTTCCCATCCAATTAACAACTGATGAATAGAACAAAAGTCCCACTTTCCTTTTGTTCTTTTTCACTCAGATTGCAATAGGGAAGAAAAGATCTTACTCTACTGACCTTAAAATATCGACTTTCAATATCATTTTGAAAAAAGCTTCCAGGGAAACTTCATTAAGCAACCTCTGAGTAATAAAAAGCTCCTCTGAGAAGAACTGTAGTTGTAGCTGTAGAATCACCATGTGTTTTGCTAACAACTCTTATTAGTGTCTTTATAAGACATGTAGCAGTAGATGTGATGTGGAAGTGCCTCAGACAGTATAAACTCACTGTGCCCCCAGAGAGCAGAGTTCAACCACACACTCAGAGCTAGAAACATTCCTCAACAACTGTGTGTGTGTGAGTGTGTTTGTGTGTCAGGGAGGAGGTCTGTCTTTTCTCCCCGGCCTGTTTCCTCTGTCGGCCCTGTTGTGTCTGCTGATAAGGCTCTGGTCTCTCCGTGCCCACTCCTCACACAGATTGTATTTGTTCGCTGGTGTGTGTGTGTGTGATCAGACAGGAGATTGAGAGAGAGAGAGTGAGTAAGTGAGTGAGGGCCAACACACCAAAAATAAACACTCTGCAAATTGACTCCTCCCACTGTGTCACATTGGGACCGAAATCTTTCTTTCATTTCATACACACGCACACACACACACACACACATACCCAAAAGCAATTATTCCCAAAAGAATAGAACACAGCAAAGGATTCTGGGTGAAGGGGGGTTTAAAAACTCTGTGTGTGTGTGTGTGTGTGTGTGTGTGTGTCAAGATCATCATTCTGTCTAACTCTTCAGCCTCACTAATCTTTTTAAAGGCAGAAGCAGGTTTAATTGCCAATAGCTGTTGCATATTTAAAAGATTTAATTTAGGCTGTTTGCGAGGGAGCGGCGGGCCTTTGTTTTGTGACTTGTGTGTGTGTGTGTGTGTATTTGTGTGTGACATGTGGCAGCCCTACAGACAGCAGGTGAGGCCAGGCGTGCTTGAATGGTATAAGATAAGACCAGCTCCTTTTCTGCTCAGATGGTTGGTCATTATCATGCCACACCACTCATTAACAAACACACATTTGCATCTCTACCGTTCATTATTCCTCTCTTCTCGCTTTCTGTGGCCCGATCCTGTCCATCGCTTCCCATCTTTTCACCCTGGACTCTTCTGGCCTTTTCTGTCACCTCTTTTCTTTGTCTTTTTTCACATCTTTCTTTCTCGCTCTCTCTTCCGCTCTCTCCCTCTCTCTCTTTTTTTGGACTGTGAGCTTAAAGGGATACAAATATACTAATAAGGCTAAAATAACATTTAAATATATACTGCAAATTTTGTATTGTAGTATTGTAAATAGTATTGCAATTTAAAATAACTGTTTTCTATTTTAATATATTTTAAAAAGCAATTTATACCT
This sequence comes from Tor tambroides, assembly GCA_021397915.2. NCBI lineage: Eukaryota > Metazoa > Chordata > Actinopteri > Cypriniformes > Cyprinidae > Tor > Tor tambroides. The sequence goes on along the minus strand of JAFVLL020018592.1, from coordinate 5,122 downwards.
GTGATGACATTACTCCAGGCATTACTCCAGTGTCACATGATCCTTCATAAATAATTTGAATATGTTGATTTGGTGCTTAAAAACATTTTTATTATTATCAATGTTGAAAACAGTTGTGCTGCTTAATATTTTTAGGGAAAACTGTGATGCATTTTCCCCCAGGATTTTTTTGAAGAATAGAAAGTTCAAAAGAACGGCAGTATTTATTTGAAACAAAAATATTTTATAACATTTTAAGTGTCTTTATTGTCACTTTTGATCAATTGAATCCATCCTTGTTGAGTGTATTTAGTGAAAGTATTCAAATGACTACACAACTATTTATTTTTCAAAATTAAATAAATAAAAAATAAAATTAAATAAACAAACAAATAACAACTTACTGACGTTTAAATGTATTTAAAAAAATAATATAAATACATAATCTTTTAAAAACTTGACTTATTTGATATATTTATTTAATATTTCTATGTTGTTCTTTTATAGCTTCAGAATCCCAATGACAACAGGTAAAGGTGAGTAAATTATGAAGGACATTTCATTTTTAGGTGACCCTATCTTTTTAATCTTCTCTATTGAGCATTTTCTAAGGTTGTTGATCCCAGAACCTCACGAAGAGCAAAACAGAGAGAGAGAAAGCATGCTGCTGTATCTCTCCATCCCTCTCTCTTTCTGTTCCCCTGTGCTAAAGATTTATAAAGCCATCCATTCAAATCTGTCACTTTTATTATTTCAGCTCAGAGGAACGTCATCTCAAACATGCTCTTTAATGAGTCAAGGGGGAAAAGGTGATATGAATTATTAATCCTCAATCACCATACCTAAAATGAATTAAAAATGACCAAGTTTCTAAATAATTCCCGCCTCACAGAAATTCTGCTGTTTAATAGTCATACACAAAAATGAAATCTCAATTTGTTTTCCAAAAGACAAACTCCATTCCTGTTTAGATTCTCACATCATCTCAGACACTAAGCTACTTGATTTCTGTCCATCCAAACTAAATGTCTACACCCTCTGAATGCTTCACATTTCAGTAATTCAGGAAAAGAAAGGCCTGAATTTTGGTCTTTTTGGACCGAACGATGAATGAATGTAGTATAATTCCAGTCAGATCAACAGGTTTAGTACTACTGCTCATGAACTCTGTTTGACCTAAAATGAAATAATTAATAAAAAAGATAAATGTTTTTGCATTTTTTATATTATTTTTCTAATATCTCACGTTATCTGAATGATGCTTTTACAGTTAAATATAAGTGAGTGAAAATATGACAAGCAAATGAACTGTGAAAAGGTCAGCTCAATTGAACTAACCAAATTTAGACATATCAAACATATAAATATGTGCTGATTTTTAAAAAAAAAAAATCCACTTTGCTTAAAAATGAACTGGCATGGCGCTTCTGAACATGATTAACCTCAGCAAATCAATCAATTGAAGCATTGTGACCATTTGTGTTCAATGACCAGCTGACCTACAGCATGTTCATTTACAGCACAATACAATACAGTTGACTGTGCCCAAACACGCACAAAGAGCATTTTTGTTCACGCGTGTGAGGTAAGCAGTGAGGAAGACATCCTTCATCTCAAACTCATATTTACTGCTTCTGAAGAGATTCAATGTTCAGCACTCATATTTTTCACAGCTCTTCATTTCAGGGTGAATTATTACGCATATCGCACATCCCACTAATGAATAAAACACATTCAAAAGATTTTTATTGCTTGTGACATCAATGCTATGCAACTCAGATGCAGTGTAACATTAATGTTAGAGAAAGCGCATTGTGTAATGTTTTTCTTGGAAATGTACTAAGTGACACATCTTATGCAAGTGGAATTATTTATGCTAAAGGCGCCATATTCCAAACATTCGTAGCATTTTTTTTCCCTGAAGTCTACTTACAATGTTAGTCAAGGTTTCCTGGTCCAAAAGCAGTCGTAATTTCTCTCTTTTTCTTTCTTTTGGTTCTGTACCTTTAAGACTTCAATATGATCTCTGTTTTGATTCTGCATACCAATGTAGTTCTTTCTTTCTTTTCACTGTATTATCTCACTCTCTGTCCATATTCCAAACATTTGTAGCATTGTTCCCTGGAGTCCACTTATTGTTAGTCAAGGTTTCTTGGTCCAGCATGTAATAATTTCTCATTTTTGCTTTTGGTGCTGTACCTTTAAGACTTCTGTATGTATGTTTCGATTGGCTTCTGCATGCCAGTGAAGTTTTTTCTTCCTTTTCACTTTATTATCCTACTCTGTATCCAAGCATTTGATGTTTCTGAGCAGTGACATAAGCAGCTTATAAAAGATCTTGATGGAAAAACTGGATATGAAAACAAAAAGACGAAAAGAAGTTTACATGGAAAACAAACGCCGAGTCTATAAATAGGCGACTCGGCGAGTGCATGGGCTACATCGATCTGTCGAGGAAACGAGAAGAGAATATGGGGTACAATGACCTCACAAACAGAAGCACGTCTCCAGCTCCCAAAAACAAATAAATTTGTACGGACAAACAATCTTTTCTCAGACACATGACTTTTACAGAGGGAGTTTTACCCATGCAGATGAGAGGCCGGGTTTGTTAGGAGAGCAGGTTTCATGTGGTGTTTCAGTTCGATTAGACAATGGAAAAGCGTGAAATCTGCTGAAACCCAAGTCCCATGTCTCGTTTGCGGTGTCAGATTTTGTCATTGGGCGGTCAGACTGGGGTTTATGGCTTATTGTAATACAGGCTTTTACAGAAGTTTCTGCCATAAACTCAGGCTAAATGGGAGTTTTAATAACAATGCAGGCTTGAAACACATTTTCCTATTCTCATTAAAGCTTCGTGTTTGTTTGTGGTGTTTACTGGTGCATTTTACAGGCTGTATTACTGTGTTCCTCTGTTAGAAGTTTATATCAGCCCCTGCCCTGTGAGTCTGTGGTGTGTAGGATGTTCAAGCACAGATAGATAGCACATGTTAGTATAACATGTATTGCAGTACAAATGACTAATTAATATCGTATGAAAGAATGAGTTGTACTTTTTAACATGTAATTTATTTCTGTGATGGCAAAGCTGAATTTTTTGCAGCCATTACTCCAGTCTTCAGTGTCACATGATCCAAAAATCATTCTAATATGCTGATTTGCTGCTCAAGAAACAGCTGAAAACAGTTGCACTGCTTAATATTTTTGTGTGGATATATATTTTTTCAGCATTCTTTGATGAATGAAAAGTTCAAAAGAACTGCATTTATTTAAAATAGATTTTTTTTGTAACAGTGTAACAAAAGACAAAGTCTTTGGATCAATTTAATGTATCCTTGCTGAATAAAAGTTCAGTAAATATTCAGAAACAGGGAACGCTCACTTTTTCAGTGGCCATGGCTCCAAAAGTGTTTTTCCCAATTATTTTCTGCATAAAAAATGAAATAAAATAGTAATAATAATTATATATATATATTTGATGGATCTTTGTGATTTGATGGGTCTTTCTCTTTAGGATTCTTGGTTTAGTTCTTCACACGGATTTTGGCTATTAAATGGGATATTTTAAAAAATGAAGTTGAAATTATGCTGACTGATGCCTCAACAGAAACATAATCCATCAATTAATAACCTTGCAGCTTGTGGTAGGTCTGTCTTTAAAGGTTTATACAGAATCATTAAAAATCAATTTCTCTTTGGATAAAATAACAGGATTTTTACTTCCATTTACTTCCTTTTAATGTAATTACAACAGTAGTAAATCATTGTTTGCTTGTTTGTTTGAAAATTCCTAGTTTTCCGAAGCCTGGAAGAAACGAGAGACAGTGAAAGAGTGGTGCAGGAGGAAGTCAGCTGGATGTTTCGGAGATTATTAGTTAGAATATCAGCATGTCAGATGTCATCCACTGTGATGCGGAGGGGTTTGTGTGTGTCTGTGTGTGTAAGCATCCTCACTGGGCTGTATTGATATTCAGATGCTTATCATGAGGGACTCCTACAGGGGTCTTTAATGTGGCGTTCTGATAAGTTGCGCAGTGAAGGCCACGAAGCATGTAAACGGCTGTCAGCGCATCCGCATCTCTGATCCGCCCTGTCAGAGCAGAATTGAGTTAGCACATAACGCAGGAGCTCATCCAGGTTATCTGATACAGGGAGATGTGTACATAAATGATGCTACGCTCACCGGGGCTCAGACACGCACGTCTCCACGCGCCGTGGGTTTAAAGACGTGATTAAAGAGCAATTGCGAATCGGCCCATGAAAAGAACTGGAATAGAACTTCCCAAGAGGACATTTTCTAGGTTGACAAAAAAAAAAAAAGCTAGGTAAGCGTGTGTAGTGTCTTCCCGCAGGGCAGGTCTGCTGACTCGAGTCCGTCTGAGGATCTTGACAGTGTGTGTTTGTGTGATAAATGCTTATCAGCTCGTCTTTGTCCAGATGGGCAGCCCTGACAGCTCTATCTATGCTAAATTTAATGTAGATCGACTGATGCATATGCGCAGGGGTTCAGTTGGGATTTTGCAAGTGGTGGAACCCAAAAGTCTGTGTTCTAGACCAGGGATTTTCAAGCTGTGTTCAAGGGATCGCAGTGGGGAACTAGGGGATGCAGAGATTTTTTTTTAATTGGTATTATTATTTCAAATATTTATGATATTTTAAAGTTGTAATATTTAATAAAATGCTAAGATTTTATTACTGATAATTATTAAAAATATTTATAATAATAATTATGTTTAATACAGTAATGCAATTATTTTGTAATAATCGTTTTAATAATATGCACTACTGTTCAAAGTTTTGGGGTCAGTAAGATTTTTTTGAAGAAATTAATATTTGTATTCAGCAAGGATGCATTAAATTGATCAAAAGTGACAGTAAAGACATTTATAATGTTACAAGATTTCTGTTTTTAAACAAATGTTATATTAAAGGTATCATAGGTGATTGTCTTCAGAAACATTTTTTGTTATTCTGGTTGAAAGTCTCTTCACATCCTGATAGCAATCATTAAGTTAAGTGGTCTAAATGTATTTATCTGTATTTATATCTTCTGTGGAAGGTGTAGGACCAAGAAATGTTCGTCCAAACAAAACGCTCGGTCCGAGCGTTTTAATTGTCTTTTCTACCTGTCTGTCAACGTATG
>JAFVLL020018589.1:0-36137 GCA_021397915.2 Tor tambroides | reverse complement strand
ATAGCGTTTCCGGACGCAGCTCGAGTTCCTGGAAGGGAACGTCTCAGGTTACGTATGTAACCATGGTTCCCTGAAGGGAACGAGAGCTGCGTCTCGTAGCCATACTTCCGGCATCCCTGCCAGCGCTTGCTTCATGACTTGAAGCTGACGCCGGCTCCGCCGCACGTGCTCTTATACTTCCTGGTCGTGACGTCACCCCGCCCGTGACGCCTCGCCCTTCCATTGGACTGATTGCACACGAAATTCAGAGCGTGGTCACGCTGAAGGCGTTCCCATAGCGTTTCCGGACGCAGCTCTCGTTCCCTTCAGGGAACCATGGTTACATACGTAACCTGAGACGTTTTTTTTGCCATTGCTACTGTTGTATCATTTGCAAAAACACTTTCAAAACTGGAGAGCTGTATTACATTTGGGGCTAGAGCTCAGATATGATGAAAGTAAAAATGTGATGCTGGAGTACCACTGGACCATAAACAATTCTAATGAAAAAAAACATTGGTTACAGAATCATCACGAGTAACAATTGGTATCTAGCTGTAGCATCTGTGATATGTGCCTTTGCAGAGGAAAATGTTTGGTCCAAATCATTTTTGTTGGGTCATGGATAATATTACATGTCAATATGGCTAATCTCTGCCAAACTATGAATGAAAATGGAAAATTGTGCTAGTGGAGAAATTGTAAGTGACACACTAGCTTTAGCATGCAGCACACAAGGCAGCTGACCTTTGCTATATCCCTTTATTCCTCACAAATTGGTTTGAGTTTGTGATGAATATTTGCTCCCCTGGGAAAAAGTAAAGTATAAAACTAGGTATGTTGAAATTAGGTCATGTTGTTGTGTTTTAGAGCCATGCAGGAGCATATAGGCAGTTGCTGTTTGGAAGGCACCCAACTTTGCCACTGTTTACGCCAAAATGAAGCATTATGAAGCATCACCTAGAGCATGTTCACTATATGAAACTGGTGGAGAATGCTTCACATACACACAGTCTAATTCTGCCAGTTGTGCTGGCTCTGTGCCTTTAGCCGGCTGGGAGTATATCTGAGCAATCATAATTGGTGCATGGAGAATTCAGTCACACTCTAAGCAGTGATAAGAAACACTGTTAGTGCCAAATACAGCAAACATAAATAGCCTTTCTTTAGAAATGTGGGTTTTGTCTCTGTGGGAAACATCAGAACGTGCAACATCAGCTCGGGTTTTCTCATCCAGATTGTAATCCTGGTGCCTTAAATAGTGCATGTGTATGCACTCATAAACATGTATAAACATGCATCAAGTATCAGGGTTTAACCTTCATGTTCTGTTTGCTGTCGTTTATAGATTGAGGGTCATTTTAATACATTAAAAAATCTAGACCCAGCTAACAGGGAACGTTCCTAGAATTTTAGCGAATGTTCTGGCAAGGTTCTTTCAAAGCTACAAACAAACGTTCTTTCAGTGACTTTTCAAAGTAAAAGAAAGTTCATTCAAAGTCATCTGATCTTTGATGATGTTCTCAAAATATTAGCACAAAAGCATTATTTATACATTGTTCAAGGAACTTTTTTGTTGGACATTGATCTAACGTTTTTCAAACATTACTAATTGGTTGTTTGAGCATTAAAGAAAACTTAAAGGGATAGTTTACCCAAAAATGAAAAATTGCTGTTATTTTACTCATACTTAGGCTATCCAAGATGTAGGTGACTTTTCTCTTCAGTAGAACAGTAAAGATTTTCATCTGAAACCGTGATCCTTGATAATTCATCCAAGCTAACTGAAACAGTTTACCAAATCAGAAACGGACCGAAGACTGATGAGCCGGTGATATGCGTATGCTTGAACCAAGCACTTGAAAGAAGGGGCCAAATGAAAGTTTTTATGGTTTTTCATTGTTTATGTAAAAAGGTGAGTTCATGAAGACTAGTTTATTCATTGTATATGCTCTATACATGTAAAGCTCGATCTTGCAGGTTTGCATTTCACAACATCAGAAAGATCAGGCCCTTTCTAACAGAGCATGCTACACATCTTCTTGTCCAGGCCCTTGTCATTTCTTGGCTGGACTACTGCAATGCCCTTCTGGCTGGACTTCCATCATGCACAATCAAACCTCTACAAATGATCCAGAATGCAGCAGCACGACTGGTCTTCAACGAGCCCAAAAGAGCCCATGTTACACCTCTCTTTATCTCCTTGCACTGGCTACCGGTTGAGGCTCGCATCAAGTTCAAGACATTGATGCTTGCATATAGAACATCCACAGGCTCTGCACCCGCCTACTTCCACTCACTACGAATCTACATCCCCTCCAGATCCGCTAGTGAGCGACGCCTCGTGGTACCGCCACAGAGAGGCACAAAATCACTTTCCAGATCATTTTTGTTCACTGTTCCTGGCTGGTGGAACGATCTTCCCACCCCAATCCAGAATGCTGAATCCCTGACAATTTTCAAGCGACACCTGAAAACTCATCACTTTCAACACTATTTGACTTCACCATAAAAAAAGTCTTTCTCTTTATTTATTCCTTCCCTTTCTAGATTGTAAATATTTGTAACAATGCCTGAAACTTGGTATTACGAGCACTTCCTGTGTCTGTTTGCCTCTTTAAGATGAATCGATTTATGTATACCCCATTTGTAAGTCGCTTTGGATAAAAGCGTCTGCAAAATGACTAAATGTAAATGTAAAGAGTCCACATTTCACATCATTATTTGTTGCTTTAGTAATATAATTGCATATATGTTATGTCATTGTGTGAATATGTAAACGAAATAGGGAGTTCAGCTCAGTTCAGTTTCTTGCAAATATTGATCATTTTACTTCATGTTCTATTTCTGTTTTAAATTAATTTTAAATCAATTTCTAATTCCTTGTTTTTATCATTTTTAATTCTTTGTTTTTATTGCTGTGATTATTATTCTTAATGTTCTTTGAATATACTTTTGTTAGCTGGGAAAGTATTTGGCAGATACTTAATGACTTTTAATAATCTTATGAGAACTTATAAACAAAACTTGAGAAAACAGTTCAGACATCCTCCATGAAAAATGTTGCTTCTGTCTTAGGTTTAAAAGACGTCAGCTATGAAACAGCTATAAATAGGTGTAGTTAACTTGTTCATGCAAAGCTTCTCTGGCTAGTGTACACATGCTACAAATATCAGTTGTTTATTTTAATTTATTTTATTGTATTATTATACATTTTTTTGTTGGATTATTAGATGACAGTCAGATTTTAGAAAAATGCTTTGTGATAGAAGAGATGGTTAAAGCTTCAGTAAGTTTTGTTTAGATCAGATGAACATAATAAAACAATTTAAAGAAGAAAATGATCACTTATTTTTACGCAATGAAAAATTATTTTTAGACAGTATCGTCAATCTCAACAGAACATGAGCGTTAACTAACCATGGATATACCATAGATGTAACCATGCAAAAGCAATTCTCATAAATTATATGGCTAACAGTCTGCATACAGCAGATAAAGTATTATACAAGCTTTTACATGTTTTTATGCAGCCACCAAAAGGAATCATAAAATATGGATTTTAACGTTGCTTGGCTTAATGCATGACACTAAAATCCCCTTTAAAGACAGCAAGAGGAACATTTCCCTTTAGCTCATCACTCATTGATGCAAATTCATGCTAATCAGACTTCTGTAAAGCTACACCCTTTGCTGACCCATTTAACAATTTCACAAGGGAAGGATATCTAGCTCTGTCTCCAGTACACATGTATGTATATTCATTTGATGGATGTGTGAAGAATGACAATTTGTTTTAGGGTAGCGTTGAGGTTAATAATCAGAAAGTTGCTGTAGTTCAAGCTGTGCAGACAGTGAGTCACTGTGACCTTAAATGAATGTGTTCAATACAGGTCGAGCTCTATTGACAGCATTTGTGGCATAACGTTAATGAATACCACAGAAAGCCATTTGTCCCTCAGTTTGTAAAGGTGCACATAGTTATTTTTCCCTCATTAGTCATTTTTTACAAGTGGATCTGGCTTTCCCAGTCTTCAGCTTTTTTAATTGCTAGAATACAAATGCACTTAATGACCACAGTCGCAAAATTTATGATCTATTTTTCCTCACATTCAGCCATTAGCAAAACAATTGTAATCAGATCATTTTAAACACATTGACATATTGTTTTATGTAACTTAAATGTATGTTCTAAACACAACCTTAAACTAAATTTGACAGTAAGAGGCTTCATTTCATGTTGAAGAATATCTACAGCTATAGAAGATCTATAACTAAGGATGATAAAGGTTAGCTAGATACCACTAGTCTTCCCCTTATGATAATAAACCAAGGATTTATTATACGCATTTGTTGCTACCTGATCTCATGACAAAAATGTACCCGCGGGAACGTTTTTGCAAGACACGAAATACGTACCAATAATTACATATCACTGAAGTTTCCAACAGAAATTAACATTAGAGGTGGTAAGACATAGAACACTTGTAATCGTTTTCATACACAATTATGATTACAGCTCCTTCGCTTTCTAGATGTAACAATCGGAAAACAAGCTTAAACGGCATGCTTGTGATTGCGTTTTTACGTCACATTCACTTTTGTTCATACTATCGGGTAGGTTTAGGTGTAGTGCAGATGGTACGTTATTTTAAAACGTCACGGAGCATTAGACTTGTAGCGCCACTCAATGGACATTTCAAGTCAGAACTGCAGTGACACCTACAAAACCAACGTCACATAAAACATACCATATGTACGTTCATCTGTTCCGGGGAAAAACCGAACACTCTTTTAACGCCACTCGGTGGACATTTCACATCGAATATGTACATCGAACGTACATGGCAGTACATATTTCACGTCTTGCAAAAAGTTCCCACAGGAATGTTTTCGTCATGAGATCAGGCTGACTTTTTATACATTATTATTATTATTATTATTATTATTATTTTATTATTTTTTTTTTTTTTGTATAACTGCAGTTTTACTACAAATACCATGGTTAAACTATGGCTAGTGAAAAAAAAAAACATGGTTAATTTGTGGTTACCATGATTTAAGTACAATAACCATGTTTTGTTTTTTGTTTTTTTTTCCATGGTTCATTTATTTTATTGCCTTTCTTCCATAATTTATTGGTGAGCATCTTTTTTTTTTTCACTGGATTTTCTGCTGTATAATTAAAATGTCACAAGTTATCCTAAAAATATTTGTCACAATTCTCCAGTGTAATTAGTGTTCTCTAGTATAATTTGTCTAGGTAGACCCTAAATTAACGTGTGTGTAATTGTGTGTGACATTTTAGTATGACATTAAAATTCTTTTTTTTTTTATTTTTTTTTTTATACAACAGATGTAATGAAATCACATGACAGTGAGCTAAAATCAAAATGACTGAATCACAAAAGCATCTGAGCACTTAATTTAGTCAAGAATTGATATGGTCAGTTGTCGCCTACCAATATTTCACTTGCATCTCAAATGACGTCCAGTAAGTGGGTTAAAGAAATGAAGAGTGGCCCTTAATTTCCTAAAAGAAGAAAGTTTCCCTCTTCTAAAGTCTGTCATGTCTCAACCTTCTCCACCAAAATGTATTTTTCCTCAGGCTTGCTCAATAAATCATACGAATGAGTAGGCAAAGAAAAAGAACTCGGCTGCATTCTTTGATTGTTCCCCAAAAACTTTTTCCCCAAGGAATCATGCCACTGTTTTTGTAGCAAACATTTGTGTGTTGTTTTGCTCTAGGCCATCTGGCGCCGTTTAACACTGAACTTTGCTGTTTTGTTCAGCCCAAGTCAAACGTCAAAGGCTTTGGGCTGTGGGCAGCATGTCACATTAGCAAAAACCTCAAACACAAAGCTCTGCATGGATCTGAAAAGACAGTGGCTGAAATCTCTACACTAGATATGTGAACATCTGCCTACAGCTATTTCTTTGAGCAGGATTCAGTTTCTCACACCTGCCAATGGCATGAAATGATATTTTGCATTACTTTTGTTAATACAGCATATGGTTGTCCTTATGACAATGGAAGTTAGTTTTGTTTCCTTGCATATTGGTGTCAAACGGTCATTGAGTTGTGAGCTTGAGTCATCGGCATCTGTCATAAAAATGTGAAGACGACCCATTGTGATTTGGTTTCTTACTTTGTTTTGCTGCCCTTATGAGGAATATTCCACAGATGTGCAGCCACATGGAGTTTTAGGCATTTCATATTTTCTGTGCAAGGTTATTTACTCTCTAAGTCAATTTTTACTCAAATTTGGCATGCAATGAGGGTTCATTTTACACTCTGTTTGTGACAGACATACAGTAGATCTTAGTATAACTAAGTATAATCCAATTCTTCTACCTTTATAAATTGTATTCCAGATTTTAAGCTTGCCCATCTCCTTTTTTCACTCTCTTGGTCTTTTGTTGCCCTGAAGGTTGTCAGAATGAATGGCCATCAGCTAGACTGCAGTGTCAGGCCAGGTGACAGTCTGCACATAATGACACTTTTTCTCTGCCTTGTTTTATGCACACACAAAGTTATCTCCGCCATCTCCAACAACTGGAGAAGTTGAAATATATGTGAGATGTTAATCTAAACACTTTGTCTGTGAACACACGTAACCAAACTCAACAATCAATCGCAAGCCAAATTAACTTAACTTTTATATTATAACTTAGTTTTGTATTTACGTTATATTTTCTGAATTTTTACCTGTATAATTTATTTATTTTGTGTCTTTATTTTTATTATTATTTTAATTTGTTCTATTGCATGTTATTTGCCTTTTTTGTTCTTCATTTTGTTATTATTTGCTTGGAAAAACTTGTGGTTACTTGAGCAATTCTTGAAGGCTAAATATGTAATATGTTAATATTTAGATCAATATTTAATTTTTGAATAAAGGCATGTCTTTTTATTTTATTTATTTAAAACAAATCTTGTTTACATGCAGAAATTTTGCATGTATTGTCCTTGTGAAAGACAATTGCACTTTAGCATCTATTTATGTACTTATTACGAAAATAAAATACTGAAGTGTGAATTAAATGTCACGTTTCTGGACACTTATATGCATGTTAACAAATTAAATGCACTTAAATTAAAAAGAAAAACTTGCCAAATTTGGCATTATTACCAAGTATACTTAAATGTTTTACACTTTATTTAAAAGAGTACTTGTTACAATGTAATTATACATTTAAGTACTGAGTAATATTAATTAACAACATGTACTTACCATAGGGTTAGGACTGGATTAGGGTTTGATTTATGGTTAGTTGCTTGCAATTATGTACATGCAAAGTAATAATAATAATAAAGTGTTACAAAACATAGTCATGAAAGTGTATGCTTGAGTATCCTTTTATTTCATCAATGTATTATCTGCAAGTACAGTTTTTAAAAACATACTTTTCATATTTTAGGTAGACTAGAAATGCATATTCAATGCAATTAATCGCTCTTATTTTTCACAAGAGAGTGTTGACCTATAATTGTGATGTTACGAGAATTTACTAACACCACAATCCTATATATTCACTGCTTCAATCACAAGTACATGTCAAAGAATATAAAACAAGAGGTTCTGTCACAATTTGACAATTAAAGATCAAAATAACAGTAATATGATCAGATCATGACATGAGCCTTGACCTTCATGGAACTGAATCATATCCAGCGTATCATTAGCATTGTTTAACGGTAGTTTGACACCCATCAGAGCGGCAGTCGAGAACCATTCATAACCCATTAAATTTCCAGCAGTTGCGAGGTCAGGGTCCTTGGCCACGATCCTGGACACAGTCAAGCACGGTGGAAAGTGTAGTGGAGAAATTAATTAGCTCATATAAAATGAAAAAGGATCCATTCCCCTCATTTTGTGATGATGGGTTGAATGACAGAGAGTCATTATGTGGATACGCTGGGTGAATACATACAACGGAGAAGAGCCGTGCAAAGAGTTTATTGATAGCAATGAACCATCTAACAACAAACACGTCGTAATACAATCCTGGATGACCTTGACCAAGCTCCTGTTCTCTAAATGTGGTTTACTTGGTTACATTGCAGGATAATTTGGTGTATTTTTGCACTTAACGGCAAGATTGTGTTTACCCATTGTGACAACATTCGTAATAAGGAAAGAAGAGGGCTGGGTCGGCTTAAGGAGACTCGTGCGTTTTATTCAATGAAAACAATCATACAACACAAAAGTCGCGCTCTCTGTGCTTTCGTAAATTTTCGTAAATTAAGTTTCATAAATACTCCGTTCCTCAGATTTCTCTGGCTTTCAGCCTCGTTGATCACGCATGAGTTCTCCGTCCCGTCCCGTCTCTCCCCTTCCACATTCTCCAGTCGCTCTTTTAACCGGTCTCTCCACGCCAGTCACTGCAATCAGACACAGGTGTTATCACTTTGCACTTGACCTGCTTACTCACCGCTCCTCTCCCGACCTTCTCTTCCGCTGCAGACCCCAATGAACCACACCCCCCTTGCCACACCCATATTTTAACTTCTCAGATTTGCTATAGACAGGCTAACTATTCCAGAAAATGCCCAAGATTCATTACACCTACATCTGCTAAGTTCATGAGGACCAAACAATGTACCATTAGACCCCTAATTTTCTCCAAAAGAAAAAAGGTCCATGGATTCCCTTTAGGAACCAACCAACCAAATCTCAAACCTGTGGTGAGCGTAAATGGTCCACAACTAATCCTGGGTACCTTTTTTTTTTAGACTGCACACCATCTGTTCTTTGGTTATATTCAAGTATTGAATATTCATATTCATTTAACACACGGATAGGTAATATGGGCAAATGTTGAAAACAAATTTTACTAGATTCACCTACAATAGAATAAACACTCATGAAAACATTGGCTGTAACACGAGTTTAAAAATGACATTAAGTCCACAGTCTGTTCACTGGCTGTCTGATTTACACTGGCTTTGGCAGCTCCAATCTGATTGACTGGTGGCACGAGTAATCACAAGCTGATTTTCTTTAGAGCACTGGCCTGCTGTAGCCAACAATGAGATGTATAAAGTCAAAAGTATGTGGACACCCTTCTAATTCATTCAAATGTATAATGTAATTGGCTGTTACACCTGTTAGCTGCATATACTAATGTATACATTGTGACTTTTAGTGTGGTACTGTCATGTCACTACCAGCAAAATGGTAAACTGAGAGTGGAAAAAACGGGACTAGTCTGGAAAAAAATACCCAGTCTACATGTACATGTACTTTTGACCATACAGTTTCCCACCTAAATCTTGCTGTTATAACTAAATGCGCAGAGTGGCACTGTGGGCACTGACATTACGACGAGGAGAGTTAATGCCATGTGCATCGAAGTGTGGCAATATTTTGATTCAACTTTTAATATTTGGTTTTTATTAGAGATTCATCTCACCAGATAAGGATGTACTTTTATGGTGGAAAGTATGTGCTATGAGAAATTCTTCCGCTTATCAGACCTCTATCTGTGTGTCCCTGCAACCTCTGTGATGATTTTCAAAACAGCAGGCTGGGTTGTTTCACCACTTGTTCTTCTGAATTTGAATTTGTGAGGGTGTGTGTACCTTCTTAACAATATTTTAGAGACAATTGTGCACCCAGAAGTGAGCTAAACCTGACAAAATATCCTAAAACTTCCTATTGGGGATGTTACAGTTGTAAAATTACAGGGTTAGGGTTTGTTTATAGTATTTATAACTAACTGTTTATAAAAAAAACAATAGAGGTCTATGAAATCTCCTCATTCAGCTAAGTAAACCAACAAGACGCAAAATACGGACCGCCATGCACGTTTCGTGACATATTCGATGTGAAGTGTCCACTGAGTGGCGCTAAAAGAGTGTTCAATTTTTTTCGGAACAGATGAACGTACATATGGTATGTTTAATGTGACGTTGGTTTTGTAGGTGTCACAGCAGATCTGACTTGAAATGTCCATTGAGTGGCGCTATAAGTCTAATGCTCCATGACGTTTTAAAATAACATACCATCTGCACTACACCTAAACCTACCCCATAGTTTGAACAAAAGAGAATGTGATGTAAAAAATGCAAAAGCTTGCCATTTTAGCTTGCTTTTGGATCTCTCATCTTTCAGCTCTTTCATCGTGAGTCATGTTTTTGATGGGATTTGTACCCAAGGATTCTGCATCCTAAGTCCAATTCTGTGCCGGCTGAGCTACTGAACAAGCTTGTTACGTCTAGAAAGCGAAATATATGGAGCTGTAATCATAACTGTGTATGAAAACAAGTACAAGTGCTCAATGTTTTACCGCCTCTAGTGTTCATTTATGTTGGAAACTGCAGTGATATGTACTTATCGGTACGTATTTTTCTCATCTTGCGAAAAAGTTTCCACTGGTAAGTTTTCATCACGAGATTAGGTAGAAGTAAAGTGTGAGTGCTTGTTTGTGTGTGTTACTCAAATGCCAACAGTTTTTCCCTAAATCCATCTCAATGTAAGCTGAGCACAAACAGTTTGTTTTTTTAATAATTGTATTAAAAATCTTTTTTATTAATGTATATGGTAATTAGTTTTTTTAAAGGAAAGTTTTAAGTTAAACTATTATAAAAATGATTAAATAAAAATGGTTTCCTCAATGAATGTGTGTGTGTGTGTGTGTGTGTGTGTGTGTGTAAAATGGGGTAAGTAAATCAAAATAACCAAAATCTCAAGATAAGTGCATAATTTTATTGTTACAGTTAATTTTATTTTTACTACTAAGCAAAATTAGTGCTATAACATTTCATGAAAAATATGCAATTAAATGTATCTGACATTCATTTTTATATTTAATTTTATACTTAATTTTCATAAATGTAAAAAAAAATGTATTAAAGTATAATTTTATATATTTTTTTGTTTTAGAGTACTTGACTGCAAAAATATTCAAAATGGTATTTCTGTATAGTAGGGCAGACTGAAACTGCATGGAAATTAATTGAATTGTTTTAGTCATGTCTATTTTATTTTCTTTAAATAGGAGCATTTAACACTTTAGTAAAACAAAATGAACAGTGATTGTTTGTTCTTCCTGTTGTTTCAGTGTATTGGTCAGAATGAGCTGAAAACTGGTCCAGACTTCACGCAGGTATTCAAAAGTCTGTCTGTGTCAGACCAATGCGAACACATCGAATGGTGCCAATTTTTTACCCAGCTAGAAAGAATGACTTTTTTTTTTTTTTTTTTTGTGCAGACCAGTTCAGCTAGTGAAAGTAAATTCTACACAACACACTCCTGAATGGTGGCTGAAATAATTCATTGTGACGTCTCAGTGTGATTGAAAAGAATCATTTATCCAGCGATGTTTGTACACAGTGTGACCGTCGGAGTTGTGTGCTATTATAGAATGCTCCAGCCTTAACAGCCCAATTACACTCCCTCCATGCACAATTTACTCTGCCAACAGTCACCCAGTCTCCCTCCACTGAGAGAGGACAGTGAACGAGCCAATTTCACTTCAGACCCTTTAACCAATTAGGGCTGAAAACACACATTCACTGTCACACAAGGGAGAGAATGCCAGAGAGACAGAGAGAACTAGATAAATGGAAAATAGAGACAGAGAGTCAAAAGAGAGCAAGGTTTGTTCACGCTGCTTGTTTGCCAACACTGTCTTTTGTAAGATGAGGTGAAAATGAAAATATTTCAGAAAGAACAGACGCACAGGTGAATCACTAACATCTGAAAACGTTTCTCCAGGTTTCTGAATACAAGTACATATGCTCAGTACTCTGTCTTTTAAAGAGATAGTTCACCCAAAAATGAAAAAGCCGTCATTTACTCACCCTCAAGTCATTCCAAACCTGTATGAGTTTCTTTCTTCTGCTGAACACAAAAGAAGATATTTTAAAAAATGTGGGTAACAGAAGAGCTAATGGTCCCCATTGACTTCCATATGAAAAAAAAGAAGAAAAATACTATAGAAGTCAATGGGGATCAGCAAATATTTGGTTACCAACATTCTTTAAATATCTTCAGCAGATGAATGAAATTCATATAGATTTGGAACAGCTTGAGGGTGGGTAAATGATGACATAATATTAATTTTTGAATGAGCTATCTCTTTAGATGTCATGAAATATTACACTGTCACCTTAAATTCTCATTCTGCAGGCAAAACATGATGTAGCCCATCATGCTTGATTACACTGATAAACATTTATCAGCTTGTTTGCAGTCTTTTAATAGGCACATCACATGAGGCAGTGGGAGTATTTGGCCAGTGAAGATTACAGATCATGTTTCGTTACTAGTGATTTTTTTATGTTTTCGACTCACCTTCTGCACCTCTCCTGCCTCATGAATTTAGCATTCATCTTATGCTACCACTGACAGGAGAACCTTCATCTTTTGCCTTATGCTGAAATGTGTGCAGGACCTGAGCATAATGTTAGCTTGAGGTCATATGGCTTGAGCAGATATACCGGCACCCAGCTGAGATAGTGGCACAAGATGAAAGCAAATCACAGACTTGACTGGATGATTTTTCTGGTCATCCTAGTTTCTCGATGGCATGGCATTTCTCTGAGGAAATCTCAAACCACAGTTTTTTTTTTTTTCTTTGTTTTTTGATCTATGCACCTTCTTGTTTAGGGGAGAATTGGGTAAGCAGTGCTATGTTTGCTTAATATCCTCAAGAAAAGTTGAAACGAGACTAATGATATAGATAGATAGATAGATAGATAGACAGACAGACCGATAGATCGATCATTGGCTTTAATTCACTGGAAGTCTACATAAGAGTTAACTTCAAGTCTATTGAAGCACAGTTTATTTCAAGTATAAAAATTAATACCTAATTAGGAACCTAGTATATACTTTAAGAGCAAGAATAAAATATAAAAATAGTCAATGATGCATATGAAGTTAAGTTCAATTACAAGTATACTTGGAGTATAAGCAAGCTATTGAACTAGTATTAACTGTGAGTATACTTTAAAGTGGACTGGAAGTATAAAGCTAGTAAACTAACAGTATATATGTTCCCTTGTTGTAAAGTCTACAGTAGAGTAGCAATACACAAGAAAATCTTTGTTGTAAACTACTTCCTCAAAGTTTACTTCTGATAAAGTGCATTAAAACATATAATTTTAACTAAAAACCAATTTAGTCTCAAGAAATGTTAAAATAGTACTTATGGTACTAGTCCATTGATTTTAGCATACTTACTATATAAAGTGTACTTCTTTACACAGTAAAATGAATATGAATTAATTCTTTTTTTTGTAAGGGTACTGGGTTTCCCTTGATTTCCTCCCCCCAAAAATCAATCATCTTCAAGGGATATCTTGGATTTTTCACATTCCTTGTGGTGCATCCATGGCAGACAAATGCAAATGGGGTTCTATTCATGTAAAATTTTGCTGAAAAATCCAAAGGGACAATTTGTGAAACCAGTATTGTTAGCTATTTAGCTATAGTACTGAACAGCTGCCACTAGTACACAAGTCTTCCAGAGGACAAATAGAGCATTCACCTCAAAGTTGGAAGTAGAGTACTTGTGACCATAAAGGTGTTCCATTGTCTGGCACTCGGAAGATGTACAAGGAAAAAAAATGGCAGTGTTATTGTTTGGTTTTCAGGTTTTCGATTGTCAGCACAGAAATTCTCCCTCTAACCAAACTGCAGAACATAAATGATGCTGTGCAGTGCTAGCATTTGTTCTGCAGGTGTACGATTATCTTCAGAGAGGATCATTTACCGTGTTTTACACACCTGTTCATGCAAATGTTTGCAGGTTTTATTATCATGGAATGTAGGAACTTTGATTCAGTGATGCATTTTATTTGCTTTAAATGAATGTGGCATCACACATTTTGCACAGTCAGAGTTGTCCCATTTTGAGTGGCATTTTATTGGATTTTTCCTATTAGAAAGAAACAAGAAAAAAGTTAAGTGGGAAAAAAGCCTAAAGAATACTCTTCACAAGTATGTGAACACAAATGCTTCAGGGAGCTACAAAAGCTTAATTTTATGTGTTGTTGGGGTCAAAATGTGTCAATTCATAATGCAACACAAGTTCATTCTTGCTATTGCCAGTAAGGGGTGCATTAGTGTAAGCTCTTCTTCTACAGCCAGTTTTCCTTTTCAGATCAATTGTCACAGCAGAGCAAAAGTTTAAAGAGAATCTCATTAAACAAATTAGATAAAGTCTAAATTGTTCTGGCTTGTGACCTTTTGTGTACTTGTCTGTAATGTTTCTGGTCTAACGAATTACACACTTAACCACCCACACCTAACCCAAATGTTGGGTTATTTTTCAACCCAAACAAGGTTCAGACTGTAGAGTAAGGAAGCTGGTTGATTCGACCCAGTTTGGGTTGATAATAGTTCATAATCAGTAAGAATGTGGATGTGAAAGAGGGCATGCAAGTCACAGGTTCTGAGTGCCGATAACACTTCGCCTATTCATGTTGGTGGCACTTATGACAAGAATATGTTTGGAAAACAGAAGAAAACTAATCAAAGCCGAAAGGAGAGAGAACATTCAAACTGCCTGCAGTGAGAAGCAGGATCGTTTAAAACTGGAGGGTTTTGTCGTATACCAAAATCACTCGAGCAGTTACTGGTGACTGAAAAAGCAAAAATAGCATGAGTGATTAAAATGCTTTAATCCTGTCAGTTTTCTACAATACACAGTTTATTTCCGACCTTCTGTGTTTATTACAGGTTTTCATTACTGCTTTGAGCTACATGATCTCATGATGAAAACGTACCTGTGGGACCTTTTTCGCAAGATGTGAAATACATACCAATAAGTGCATATTACTGCACTAGAGGCGGTAAAACATCATTTTCGTACACAGTTATGATTACAGCTCCATATGTTTTGCTTTCTGGATGTAACAATCTTGCTCGGAAACACAGCCGACACGGAATTGGACTACAAGCTAAAACGGCATGCTTGCGATTGGGTTTTTACGTCACATTCACTTTTGTTCATACTATCGGATAGGTTTAGTGCAGATGGTACGTTATTTTAAAACGTCACGGAGCATTAGACTTATAGTGCCATTCAGTGGACATTTTAAGTCAGAACTACGGTGACACCTACAAAGCCAACGTCACATAAAACACACCATATGTACGTTCATCTGTTCCAGGAAAAAACAAACAAACATTATTTTAGCGCCACTCAGTGGACATTTCACATTGGAAATGTCAAGAAACGTACATGGCAGTACATATTTTGCATCTTGCAAAAAAGTTCCCACAGGTACATTTTTGTCATGAGATCAGGTTGGGTTTGAGGCTTTAGCTGTAATGTGACTATTTTTTGTTGGCATTAAAAAATTAAACTGGACAAATTTGATCTTAAACAATAAATTATTCCATACTTTGTCAATTTCTATATGTCCTTGCTGATCAGTAAATTTCATCTTATGAATATTACTGTTGCCTGTGTTGTTGCTAGTCATTCTGTGTGTGTTAAAGTGATTTTATACTACGGGGCCGTTGAATGCTTGAATATGATTGGCTGATGAACGTTCTAAGGTGTGCAATTATTTTCAGGGAAACGCACGGCGAACGTAGTTCCAGGCAGCTCTTGGCCGCATTACAGTTCCGTATCACTTCGCCAAATGATTTCAGTTATTTTAAAAGGTTTTACAACAGCAATATGACCAAAACCAACAAGACACTGGCCAAACACATAAATATAGTAAGCAATGGGATAAAAACCCATGTTTTGCCACAAAATTACGTTTTATTATGTACGTAAAGCACATAACGTTACTCTATTTCTCCCGCTCTTTCTCCCTTACAGACAGACACACACACACAGTTTACACACATGAAAACATACGCGCTAATGTTGTTAGCGCTGCTCTGACGACTTTGTCAGTAAATAGTTTAACAACTTAAAAGTACATGACATTTCTCACAAGCGAAGCGAGGTAACAACGACACTTCGTGAGGAAAATAAACTTAAAAGTTTCACTAGTAGGGACGCTGCTGCCGAACACTGATGAGAGACAGACTCAGATAGGTAGGCTAATTCACGCACGCTAAATCTCTCTCTGTCTCTCCCTCTCCCTCTCTCTCTCTCTCTCTCTCTCTCTCATAACTTAGTTATCAGCTGCATTTGTCTGTTATCAACGGCTCAAGCATCCGTTGTTACTACTTTACTAGGTCTAAAATGACGTTTTGGAATTAGCAACGGAAGCGATGGATGAGATGCGGAAGAAATAATCCTATCACAATAGTGATTTAAGTACAAAAACCGGACGAATCCCTTGAAATATATCATCTGATCAATGTGTTGAGGTGTGGCAACCGTAGTATAAGCGGAATAATTGACTCCGGACCGTTGAATTATTAGAAAAATAATGCACACCCGAGGTGTAACGGCCACGACGCGAAGGGTGTGCATTATTTTTCTAATAATTCAACGGCCTGTCGTCAATTATTCCTTACTTAATTTACAACTCATTTTAACCCAGCAGTATAGCCATTTTTAAGCAATAGAAAACAGTCCATCATAACACAACCCAGCACTGACTTTGTCCTTTTTTGAGCACTGGGTTGCAAAAATGACCCAAATTGGCATTTTTTTTATAGAGTGTACAGTTCCTCAATAAAAATTTTAATTTCCATCTAAGTGATTTATTATGACTACATGGCAGTGTACTTTAAAATGCAGCTCAGATCTACTCTCATCATTTTAACTCCCTCTTATACCAGCGGACTGCTAAAATGTGAAGATGGGACCATGTGTCACTATCAGTCTGTGGCCTGTCAAGGAGGCTTTTAAGGTTGTGTCAGACCATATTAGGACCCAGTGTCACATCCCAACACCAAAGCTTCCAAATTATTGAGAAGCGCAGCTCATTTCCTCCAGATGGGACCCTACACTTCTATTGCGGCTGCTGTGAGTTTATACTCTTGGATGGCCTGTGTGCGGCCACTCAATCTTGAGCTCGGTATATTTGATTTGGGATTCAGTGAATGCCTCTCTTTTGGTTTGTGTGCCATTTACTAAATGAATTTCCTGCTCTTGGAATGAAGCCAACTGGAGTTTGATTCAATCGTATGGAAATGGAGGAAAACAATATATATAACTCAGTAGTAATTTGTGTGCTTAAACGTAAACATAGTATTTCAGTTTTGAAATGTACATTAATGTATATTCAAAAGAGATGTAATATTCATAAATCATTTAGAAATAAAAATGTAGAAAAGCAGTGAGTAGGATTTTTGAGTTTTCGTGCATCATATAAAAAAAATATCAAACTGCATTTTCTCTTCTGAAGTCTGTGAAATGTGTGCTTTAATAGTCATTATTATTAACTGTCTGGCAGAGCTGAATGGTTTTTTAATGGTCTCTGGAGTGTTTGTCGCTCTAAAAGCCCTCTGGAAATTGCTTTGAAATCTATAGTTGTCTGTGAGGATGAAGATCATAAAGTGTGCAGTAATAATCCAGTCTGAAGTTGGCTCTACATGTTTACGATGCTTCTTCATCTCTCAGGTTTTAAAGGGATCATATTTTCCCTCATATTATATATTCCAAGACAAATTTTCCATGATCTTTTAAGATAAGAGTTTCATGTGATATGAAAACATACTGTAACATTCAGAACTCAAAACTTTCCATTTTAAAAAGAGCATTTGCTAACTAAGCTGCAAAAATAACTTGTTCTGAACTTATTCTGCTACTTTCCAACAGATGAATGCATCACTGCAACAGTTACCACCATTCTCTGTGGACAGTCCCTATTTGATGGCTTGTCTCCAGTTGGAACTGTCCCTAGAAATGTCCCTGTTTATTTATTTTTTACTGTATATTCAAAGTGAAATATTATGTAATGTGACAACTCACAAGAAAGACCATACAACAACCTACAGACGCTTAATTGTGTGGTGCTTGTTTTTTTACCAACCAAAGGTGCTGCTTTGCAATAGAAGCTTTAAATCTTTTTTTTAATCATTTGTTATCCTCTACCAGTGCAATTACTTGCTTATGCTAGGTTTACTATTGAAAACTGGATCAAAGTTAACATTCACAAGAGCATCATCAGTTTCTGTGTGGGTATGAAGACTGCAGGTGTGTGAAGAACTTTTGATTACCCAATGGGACACACTTTTAACGTTGTAAAAATGCAAGTAAAGTTTTAACAGAATTGCAAACATTTTACAAAATGCACTCATCTCTACACCAGCAAAATTAATTTAACTTGTACTGGCAAGTTTTCCTTGACAAAAGTACGAATTCAGGTCACGTGTGTTCCTGAACATAATGAATGATGGGATACGCTTAGTCTGGCCAAGATTGCAAATGTGGGTTCTGGAACAGGCCCTTAGGAAATGTTTCTTGGAGTTTCAATTAAAGACCAGGCAGTGACTTTTTCCAACTGTTGGATTTTCCTTAGTAGAGCTGCCGTATTAGATGTTCAGATTTCTGCCATATATTGTAATGTCACTGTCTCAGCTATATACAGTCTAGGGCTCCATCTAGCTATGTCCTGTATGCTTATCTTATAGACAGTTAAGCTATATTGTATGGAATATGGTCATTGTCAAAACTAATCAGCTAATTTAAATGGATCTCAGGGGACAACGCATGATTCTACCCCTTTAAAAATGTAGTTCTCTGTTGCAGTAGCACATATCAAAAATCCATTTGGTCATTTTTGTGCAGCTCAGTCCAAAAATCATCAAATTTTGGACAAAATTTGACAATAGTTGTAGGAGGAGTATATAAAGGCCTACTTACACATTTCAAATTGGTGGACAGTCTATATTTACTATATATACTTCAAAATGGTGGACAAGCAAAACTACAGAGAATGATAAATCAGATATTATGGAATGCGAAGAAAACACATTTTGGACAATATTTTCAAAAAGGTATAAATAGTTTGATAAAAAGACTTATATTTTTTGGAATTCTTGGTAGCGCTGTCTTCAAACGTCTCAGGTATCTTCAGGACATATGGTCAATAATCCATACCAAATTTTGTGCAGATACGTAAAAGTAAAATAAAAAATAAATAAAATAATAAATAAATGGCAACAAATTTCAAAATGGCATACAGAAAATTAATTAGATCTTGAAAAAATAGCATGACTCAAAGAATTGAAAGAACTAGATGCCAAGATTTAAAAAAAAAAGGACAAACAATTCACAAGTTAAGAGCAAAAATAGCCATTTTTCAGATTTCATGACCTGTAGGTGGTGCTCTCCCCGAATTTGGCAGGTACCCTCAGATCATGCTGCTAATAAAGCATACCAATTTCAGTTCCAATAGATTGAAGCATTGCTGAGATACGACCTTTCGTCCAATTTCAGATCAGCATTGAAACTGAAATTTGTGTTACAGTCACTTTTGAACAGAGTTGAAAATCAAAATCCTGTGTTGCTCAGTTTAATTGGTCATCTGAGCCAAATTTCTTGAGAATTAAGCAAAATTTGAAATGGGCTAGCAAATAAACTAAATACAGTACATTTAAAATGGTGGCTACTGTAATGGGCAGAGTCTTAAAGTAAGACTGGTGGTGGTGCTAAAGAGTTGGTTCTAGAGACCCCAAAGAAGTAGTAATAATAAAGTCAATCAGCCTCATAGCTTGGTCACTGTGAACTTAATCACCTCTTTTTCAACACTGTGTTTAATAAAGTAACTCTTCAATACTAATAAGGGTTTGGGTCTTTGAGTGTTTCAGCAGCCTGGGCAGTAAGTGTTGAGGGAGCAGCAGACACTATTATTCAGTGTGCCTACACATATCTGTCTGAGAGATCACTCATCATATTGATCAAGACAACAGACTGCAGCTTACCAGCACATGAGCAGGTGAATCTCACAATAGCCAAAAAACAGGCTCAGATTTTAGGCCAAAATCACAAGAAAGAAAGAAAGATAAAGATTTTGTTAAAAGAAAATGATACACTATTGACATTAATACATATTTCCAACACCCTCCTCATATTTTATTGGTATATTGTAGTGGATATCTTTAGATAATAAAAAAGACGAATTATCAGAAATTGTCTTTCTTTATGGCTATAAAAAGCAAAACAGATCCATTTGTTTAAACAGGCCAGAAACTGCAGGGTTCATTAGCTGTCTTTGCTTCACTGGCGATGTTTGCTGATTATGCCACTAGACTGGAAGCCCATGCAGGCTGATCTGACAATAACAACCTCTAAAAATATTAAAAAGCACTAAAGCTGCCTCCCCTGCTGATTCAGGAAAGGATGTCCTCTAAAGGTCAGAGATTTGTGTTTGTCAGATTAAACCTCACCAATCTGTTACCTGTAGCTTTCTGCTTTATCCAACACTGAGAAACAGGCGGTTGTAGGGTCACTGGATATTCAGGGCTTATCCCAGGGACATCTTTTGATGAAACATTGGAATATGATACACTTTTTTTAATCTACTAAACCTCAGGCATTCCAAAAATTGTTGTATGTTTTAAAAATACAGAAGCCCAGCTGGACCATTCTGGGAACATTGTGCATAAAAAATAACCTTGTGAATGGGCGCAGTGATAGTCTTGGGGTCAGTCTTCAAACATTCTCACAACAATTCTTGCAAAATTGTGGGGAATACGCCAGCATGCGGCTAAAAGTCTGCCATACACAATCGATTCAATCTTACGACTCTGCGTCCACAGTCAAGCTTCAGCTTGCTGCTTGATTTGCATCTTTTGTTATCTTGTTCAGGGTAATTATGCACATTATGGATATTCTTGCTGGGTGCTCTGATAAGAAACCATTTATCTGGAAAATAAATATAAATGTAAATGTGAGGGCACCTCCTAATACAATAACCATTGAATTGCCAGAGTGGACCCGTTTACTGCATTATCTCTTCATTTCAATAAATCGATTCAAAATACAGACATTCAGTAGTGTTATCACTCAAAAATGTTCACGAAAGTCTCAGCGTGGCATTTTCCATATAATGTTTCTGTAAAAATATATACATTAGGTAATTATTCCTCTATATTTTAATGCATTATGATGTAAGTGCCAATAAAGAAAAAAATAACATATCATGCTTCTTTGTGTTCACTTTGTGAAAAACATTGTCGAAAATCTGCTTTAAACATTTTGAATCAACTTGGGAAAGAAAAAACATTTTCAGAGCTATTTTTTCGCTGTATCGCCTAGCTCATATCTCGTAGTAGATGAAGCATCACTATAAAAGAAAAATGATATATCCATCGGAATTAAATAGTTCCAGAGAGTTTAGATTGTTTGGTAAATGGACTGTGCAAATGATTTTACACACTGACATGATTTAAATGGATTTCATCACAGAATACGCTGATCATTTTAAAAATTCAGAGCCTAATAGAAAGCTTTGTTTGTTATTTTAATATTGACAGCAGAATGACTTGTGAGTGTTGATGAAATATCATAGATTTTATGTTAATTTAGTCTAATGAAGGGCTGTCGCTTAAATTCATGGGTGAATAGTGAGTAGAAGGCCATAGTGGACCCACTATAGACAATGACCTGCACTAATGTAATGTAATATTTCAATTGCAGTGATATTAGTTAATTTAAGTTGAAGAGGACTGACTGTAAAGTAGTTTACCACATCTGCTTGTAAATAACTTGCTGTAAAGCCGTAATTGCAAAAGGGCATTTGCTGTGAACACAGTTCAGCATGAGACTTTTGAATCTGCTGCAGTGTTTTGTGTGTGAAATCTCTGAAGGCCATGGATTTCAAAACTTTCCTGGAAGCTTTTGAAGTTTTGAGCCCATAGCCAGAACTGCTCTCTGTTCTCTGCAGCCATGTGGGTCTCATTCTCCTTTACATATGCCTGTTTTTTCTATGTCTCTTTTAGAAATACCGAGGTATCAGCTGAGTGCAAAATGCCACAGCCAAATATACCTGCTGAGAATTCCTGAACTGTGAACAAAAAATCTCACAGAAAAATAAAGGTCTGAGTTCAATGGTCTTGGTTCATATATATATATATATATATATATATATATATATATATATATATATTCATATTCATACAGGTGCTTCTCAAAAAAAATTAGAATATCGTGAAAACAATGTTTTTGTAACATTTCAAAAGTGAAACTTTCATATATATTTTAGATTCATTATATGTAAAGTAATGATTCAACAATACAGATGAACTGAAGGCTCAATAGTGCCTCAGCAGTGCCACAGGCTGATCACTTCCATGCCACACCTCACTGATGCTGGAGTTTGTGCTAAAGGAGCCCCGACCAAGTACTGAGTGCATAAATGAACATACTTTAAAGAACTTGAACTTTTCTGTTTTGCAAATCCTTTTTTTTTTATTGATCTTAGGAAATTTTCTAATATTTTAAGATACTGGATTTTGACTTTCATGAGCTGTAAGCTCTAATCATCAAAATTAAAACAAAAAAACTTTTGAAATGTTTTACTTGACATGTAATGAATCTAAAATATATGTTACAAAAAGTTTCACTTTTTGAAATAAGTTACAAAAAAAATGAATTTTTTCACGATATTCCATTTTTTTAGATGCACCTGTATGTATGTGTGTATATGTGTATATATATATATATATATATATATATATATATATATATATATATATATATATATATATATATACAACCGATTAAAAAAAGTAACTAATTAATCGTACATTTTTCTAAAATTAATCGCGATTAATTCCACCTAACATTAAAGTTTTTAAATATACTTTGAATGCGAAATTATTGCAATATAAATCTTCAAATGTACAATGTACAAACAACATAAAGACAGTATATTTTTTATATTTCTTTAATGGCATCTTTTTTTTATGACTGAAGGCGAGTATCGCTGACAACAATACTATTGATGTCTCTAGGAAATTGTTCTTTATTTTCCTAATATTTAACCATTGACTATAGCCATTCAACATTACAGTATAATTGAGAACTATCAGTCTTAACATTTATTAGACTTTAAAATAACTTCTAATTTAAGTGAACTTAAAACAATCTTCACATAAACCCAGTATAATAAATGTCATATTTACCTGTGCCCTTCAGCAAGTAGGAAATATACAGAAACTGAACAAAGTTATCAAGCACTAAATTCTAAATTAAATATAGATGACCACTTAAAGCTATAAAAGTTATTGATTTCCTCTTTTTTTCTTTGGTTCTTGGATTAATAGACATTAATAGACAGCAGCTGGTTATTAGCTTATTTGCCTGCTATAGCTTTAAAAGCTGCTGCTGCTGAACGTGACGCGGATCTGACATGCGTCTTATTTTCTCACAAATCTCTTTACCTTTTCTTACCCACTTCAGGTCTTAAATTCTCTACTAATGAGCGGACGAGTTGAATCGGGTGTTTTAGATGAGGGAGACAGTGCTGGGGTGCCTTAGGACAGTTTTTAAAATCATTTCAGAGACATGTTCTTAAATGTGACGCATATATAACATATTGCATGCATGCAGTTTTAAGGCAGCTTTAATCGCCATTTTGGTAACTTCATGCCTTAACTGACGGCATAACTAGGACATTGCATGCACGTAGTTTCTTTTTCGCTGTTTGATATGAAACAGGCTACAGCACAGTATCTTTTCCGCGCTCGTTTGACTCACGCCTGGCGCGGAGGCGACGTTACAGGGCGTGTTTGAAACGTCTCCCGTTTGATGTGGTCATAAAGACGTTCTGCATCTAAATAAACGCAATCCTTTTCAAGAAAAAAAGAGACAGAGGAAGCACTTGCGAATGGGGTGGCCAACCAGTGGCGCCCCCAGAAAATTTTAATAGGGGTGGCCAGATGAGGCCACAGCAAATCTTGGGGTGGCACACCAAAATAATGAAATAAAAAATAAAATGATTAAAAGTTCCACTTAATGTGTGTTATACGTATTTACTTTTGGTTCTGGTTAATGTAATAATATGATTATATATATATATATATATGGTGTCTAAAACGTAAGTCTCTTCATATTAACTTCTTTATTGAACTATTGTGTAAAATCAATATCACATTTGTAATTATGCTGACTTCTGGAGAAAAAAACGTCACTTTTCGTGTGATAGTAACTATATGAAATGATATAAATATATACATTTTCTGCCCCATATCTTGAATAATTCTAAATGCATTTTAATAGACTGATTCATGCAGTGAAAGAACGCACTCTATATGCGCATGCACACTAGTCTAACCTTCTAGACAATCACGTAATGTATGTGCGCACACTGAAGGTGGTTTGTTTACTTTTCGCAATATACTCGTTAAACCACACATATATAGCACATCAACACCATGGTAAAAATGTAACTATATGGGTTTTATTCGGTATTTATATGAAAAACAGTGGTCTATACATAAATGAACAAACACTAATCACAAAAAATACTGTAAATTATATTCCATTACTCCTTTAATCAGGGCTCTAGACTCATTCTTCCCACTGGTCGCACTTTTGCGACTAACTTTCTCAGTTGGTCGCACGAGCACATAATTTGGTCGCAAGTTTTTTTTTTTTTAGTTTTGTTTTTTTTTAGCTACAACATTTGATTAATCAATGCATGCTGATGAACTTTTATCATAGTTTATAGTTTTATGGTAACGAAAGTGTTTAACATTCAACCCGTTCTTTTTCATCAGTATTGTGATTTAAATTTTGTGAACAGGAATTCCTTTTTTCGTGCTCTTTCACTTTCAAATTTGCGATCTTGGTGTCATGTTTTACAAGAAAAGTTAATTGTCTGTTTTGCTTATGTCTATACACCTTTCACTTTTTAAGACTAAAACAAAAGATGGATTCATTGTTATTCTTAATTAAAAAGCACAACAACAATAAAACAGTATGTTACAATGACAAACTAGCTTACATAACATTTTATTAACAAAAACGAATAAGATGAGGCATGGCATAGGACACATCACATGCTGTATTGACTAATAAATTACAGAATGTTTAGCAAACACTGAGGAATCGAATAATAATATTTAAAAATTAAGGAAAGCCTCCATAGCATAACGTGAGGTAAACAGCAAAGATAACAAGCTTTTCAAAACGAAAACAAAAAGAAAAGTAAAACTAAACTGGCTGTCGCTGACAGGACTTGCATGTTTTTTTTCTGCAAGAATACCAATATGTTCACCTTCTCTGGTTTAAGAAGCGGTCTTTTACTTTAGTTTGAAAACCAAATCCTCCGTTGCGCTCCGTCCGCTGCGCGCACCTTCGAGCTCGTGCTGAAGCGGCGAGAATAAACCAGGCTCTACCCACTAAGCGCTCGCGCTGAAAGCGCCTCTCTTCACTTGATCAGTGAAATCTGACTCCTGCTACAATGTGCCGCGGCTCTGAAGCGCGCGCTGTATGAAGCAGACGCTTTGGAGCGGCGCAGACCATGCACTCGCACAAGTGCGACCACGTCAAATTTTTACTCGCACACTCTCAAAAAATGGTCGCAGTCTAGAGCCCTGCCTTTAATACACTTAGTATATGTCTATTAAATAAAATTCGATATGAATATCCCACATGACATTTCTGACACAATACCATGGTGCAGTTAACGTTACTAGTAAATCCGTGGTAAATAATGGCGATTTGTAGATTGAAAAGCCTTCTGACTATATCGTCGTTGCACACAGTGTTTCTCCTGTTTGTCAGCGCTGTTTCATCTGGATTTAAACTAGTTTAAATCACTAGTCATTTGTGTTCTTTGCTGAATTCGCGCTTCACACCGGATCTCACAGCGCTGTTTAGTGGTCGCGTGAGCGGCGTGACCGAGACTACTACTCTGGTGG
Source organism: Tor tambroides (assembly GCA_021397915.2). Taxonomy (NCBI): domain Eukaryota; kingdom Metazoa; phylum Chordata; class Actinopteri; order Cypriniformes; family Cyprinidae; genus Tor; species Tor tambroides. Next base: position 10,416 of record JAFVLL020018589.1, on the reverse strand, counting down.
CGCCAATCTACAATCTTTTTTGGTGGCTGCAGCGGGCGCTGCATTTTTTTTTTCACTTCATAAACTATTGTGAATTTACATTATGCATTTAAATTAATAGTACCCACTGCAAAATCATCCTAGGGGTGGCCACAGGGGTGGCCAGAGTTGCCACCCCTGGCCACCCCTTGGGGGCGCCCCTGTGGCCAACCATAGCCCCGCCCCTGCGTTAATTGTGTTAAATATTTTTAAAGCGTTAACCAGAAAAAATTAATCGCATGCGTTAACGCGCTAATTTTGACACCACTAATAATATATATATATATATATATATATATATATATATATATATATATATATACACACACATATACACACACATACATACACACACACACACATTAAGGCGGCAAGAAATGTCACAAATTAACTCTTGATAAGGCACACCTGTGAATTGAAAAAGTTATTTAGGCTGGTCTGCCTCAGTGGTCTAATGCTGCCTTCACGTGCTATCAAAAATGTCCTATTTCCCACTTATTAAGTCTTGGTTATGTTGCATTCAAGTGCTTTGTTGTCGGAAAGAATAAAATGTAGCATCCCATTGGTTGACAATTATAAAAACATTCATGCTAGATTCTAAATTCTGGAATTTCGGTCAAATACATGCTTATTTCACTGCTTATAAAACATACAATATGCTTCAAATGATCGTTCATATATAGCCTATAAATGCACTACTTTAGCGACAAGACAAAGGGATGTAATTGTTGTGAGAACAGCACTGACAGCAGCAATGACTGTAAAGTTTATGGCCCGCCCAACTCAGAAACTCTGGTATCAAAATTATTTCTGAATTTCCCAGTAGTAAATATGATTTGGAGAGGCGTTCACGTCTAATTTCCGATTAAGAAACTCGTATTTACGATAATTCCGATAGCTTGTGAAGGCAGCATAACAGCTCCAATGTCAAAATGATTGATATGGCCAATCAGATCAAAGTAGGTGGGGTTTATTGCTCACAGAAGCAGAGTGTGAATTTCAGCACCAAGCGCCAAGTTTAACATTGAAAGAGAGCACGAGGTAAGTAGCGAAACATAATATTTGACAACCGTTTTACGACAGAAATGTTACTAATGACAGTAAAGCAAACTACTCGACTTTGTTGACAAATATGGCTGTTTTGACTTGAAAATATGAGATCATCATGTAATTCCTAACTGAATGCGACGAGACAAGAAAGGTTTTGCATTTTAGGATACGTCGTTGAATGCTTAATATAGAAATATGTATGATTTTTGGAACGATACACAAACAGTACAAAGCTACATTGTTCTCACAGTGCAGGCATTCAGCAGTGTTTAAACTCAAGAAGTTCAGTCCACAGGCCTATTCTTCTCGGAAATAAAAACTGTTACTTAGCATTTTTAATCCATATTTGAGCAGAAATGTATTCGATTGGCAGCTCAGTGTAACGTAGCCAGTGTTGGGGAAACTGCTTTGATTTAAAGCTGTAAATTTAGTTTAACTACCCTTTTGAAAAATAGCCTTTCTCTGAAATGTTCCTTTCTTACACTGCTTTCACTCACTGGGGTTTTGGCCTGATGTGCTGTTAAGAACCAGTGTTAAACATTATTTAAATCTGAAGTGAACAGAAATTGACATGTGGAATCAAGAATGAGAGATGGATAGAGACAGAAGTGTTGAGGGGGTGGCTGATATAAATTTATGAGCTTAATTTAGCCTGTAGCTCATAGACAGTCCAAAAGATGCCTCACGGAAGATCATATGAATCATGATGAAACTCTATTCAACTCTTTCAACAAACTCAACTCTTTTCAGTAGAAGCTTTTTTAGTTTTTTAGTAGGCTATCATTCCACTATTTCTAATATATAACAACAACCTAGTTTTGACTTACGTAATTTAGTATGTTTAGTTATTAATTATTCATTAGTATTTAGTGTACTTTTCCTGTTCAAACTGAATGCTGTCGCATAAATTGAGATCTTCATTGTTTTTGTTTTAGATAAACACTGACAAAATATCTAAATGAATTATAATAAAAATATAATTTAGTAAAAAAAAAAGTTTTTTTTTTCCTTTAAATAGCTGTGATGCTCTGATATTTTGTTAGTATGTACTGTATGTATATATATATATATATATATATATACACATACACACACATATATGAGATTAATTTTCAAATTGGCAGTAGCTTGTACTTTGGGAAGTTTCAAAATATATTTTTTTTGGTAAATGAACGTCAAATTTTAGGCACCCCTTCTCCAGTGTTATACCAAAAGTGAAATATCTAGACAGGGGACCTGAGTTACACTCCAAGGATGTACTGCACTGCTAGTATTTTTTTTTTTTTTTTTTTTTTTTTTTTAAGAAATGTTTTGAAGAACAGAGCAGCTCTTCTATGTCTCAGAGCCAGCATGAGTTTCTATTCTCAGCAGGTTTCTCAGATGATGCCGCTGATGGCAAAGCTGCATCATCACTGTCAGATATCCCAGAATTCCTCCTGCTTTGAGAACGCCAGCTCTGCATGATACAGGAGCGAACAATGAATATCACACATATCGGAGTCAACAGCTTTAAAAAGACATGCGCACACACACACACACACGTACGTATCTCTACAGTCAATAGTCCCAATGCTTTCTGAAGTTGTACACTTATGAAACGTCCCATATTCATTGCCACCCCAGCCGGAGCAGCTAAAAATGTAAATACACCCTTTTTAAAAGTATATTTTATTTTTGTACAAACAATAGCGCATATGAAATATGTAAAATGCACATATTTACACAATGAATTTGAGTAAATCCATAAATATTTCAATTCTGTTCTCTGCAAGCAGAGAGTGTTTTTTTTTCTTTTTTTTCTTTTTTTTTCCACAGCAGAGAATTTCATTCCATATGAACTTAGAAGTCAACATGAAACCAAAACTGACCCTAATTACTTAATATGCACAGCTGGTCTTATAGTACATGTTATTCTTAAGAAAACGTTCTCTGTAAACTTTCATCAAAATCTAACAACTCGCTCCGCCTCTGAAATGATGTTTCAGCAGAAGTCCACCGCTGGTAATAGTTGACCCTTCAGGATCAGATACAATGACTGATTGATTGATCGATTTAGTTGTGTGTTTGTTTGTTTGGCGTGAATTCAAAGCATTCAGTGATAAATGATCACTGGATCTGGTAACACTTCATTTTAAAGTGACAGTACATATGTTACATGCACTTACTATATAATAACAGTAAAGTATGCATAATTACAAGCAACTAACCCTAAAACAAACCCTAACCTTAACCCTACAGTAAGTACATGTTGTTAATTAGTATTACTCAGTACTTTTTTTTTTGCGTAGTAACAGTCACCTTAAAATAAAGAGTTAACGTGGATCTCGATTCTATTGCCATGTTTTACCTTGACCCTTTATATCCCACTGCATTTTGTCCATCTATTTTGCATTTATGAATAGTGATTACAGTTAAAAACCACCATGTTTAAACTTAAGCCATTTTATCGATTTTATAATTATTTTTCTAAATTGCCATTCTGTAAAGTGTAAAATGTGTACAGAATTGTGTAAGAAATACCCAGATTGAGGTGGTAGGCAGCAGACACTACAGCTAATACATCATTTCCTACGTGCAAGTTGCTTTTCTTCTCCTAAACAAACATAAATGTTCACAAAAATGTTCCTACTTGAAACTCTAATGCAAAACTACACCAATGTGTCTGAAAGGGTTCATGTAAACCAATAGCCAAATAGATATTAATCAAGCTGTTTCAGGACACTGTTGGTGATAATGCCAGTGATCTTAGTTAATTGTGATCAAAAAGCCTCCTCAAAAGTACATGACAGAGGTGCTTTAGTAGGACAGTATTTCTTTACAAACCACTGCAAACTCAGCTGTGACTCTATTTTGTGATTCTAAATCCTTGCAGCCGTTTCTAAAGATTTCACCATTCGTGTCAATCACAGCCTACACAACTCTAAAAACAAATACTAACCCCTAAACTTAATCCAAGTCATAAACTTAAAGTGTTAGTTCACCCAAAGATGAAAATTCTGTCATTGATTACTCACCCTCATGTCATTCCAAACCCATAACGCTGAACGTGTCAGTAGCATTGCTGTCTATGCAGGGTCAGAAAGCTCTCGGATTTCATCAAAAATATCTTCATTTGTGTTCCGAAGATGAACGAAGGTCTTACGGGTTTGGAATGACATGAGGGTGAGTAAATTAATGACAGAATTTTCATTTTTAGGTAAACTATCCCTTCAGACTCACTGTAGTGCTGGTAGAACATCCACACTGTCCATAAGTTTTCTGAACTCTGAACTGAATCCATTAGGTCAAAACATTTCTTTACAGATGACTGCGATTTAGTTGACCAATTAATTTGGCTGTGGGGCAGGGTTTGCGCTTAACCGGTTTGCAAGAAAAAAAAAAATCATGTGACTTTATCAGATGATAAAGATCCTGTCAGAACCTGATGGATGGATTTTGCTAGGATCTCATATTCTCCAAAATATAACACATTAAAATGGGTTGTGTATAGAGCACTACAAAGATGATGCAATTTTGTAGGCCGACCTGGAAGACTGCATCATCTTGATTTAAAATCACAAGTGGATATGATGTATTTTATGTTGTAGAAGAAAACATGAAAGTATCTTGAGTTTGTGTTAAACACAGACCTTTATCAGGCATTTAACCAAAAACCTTTCAAAAAACCCACTGACTTCAGGACGGAAGTGTTGAGATGAATCTTGTTGGTTCTGGCCTACAAAAATGCATCATCCCTGCAGCACTCTATAATCTTTCATGTTGACTTTAAAATTCATGTACAGTTCTGGCACTTTCAGCATTCCCAAAGCTACAGCTTCTAGAGTCTGACCTGCATCACAAAGGAGCTCCAAACTCAAAACTGTATTTTGCATTTATTTTCTGCTCATGTTGTCCACTCTTGAAACCACCACCAGCTGAGCTCTTTCAGATAGACTCCATAGATGTTGAACCTCAGGTTACCATCTCGCTTACCATCACTAGCTCACCTGGAGGCAAAGTTTAGCTTTGGATCAAAGTAACCAAGAGTGAGGACACTTCTCTGGACGCATCGTCAAGCTTGACGTCAATGAACTCAGTCCAACAATTCCCACGAACCTGTTGATACCGCCATTCTGGGGACTGTCCAGGACTGACCTCAGTTTACCACAGACATCTCCAGAGGTCTCTGGTGAGAGCTCAAAGGCAGTCCCTGCATAGCGCCACCTGGCCGTGGAGGTAGTCTCTGCATGGGCAAAGCCGCTGGTGTTTGGCACTGACTCCAGCGCAACTGAACAGCAGCGGCTCCTTTTGCTGGAAACACTCTCTGCTGTCTACATGTATGGCTGGAAACACGTGGTTCTTCTCCACTTCTAAGGACTCACACTGAGCGTTAAGCCTGAAAAACACACATTCACATGATTTATCTGTTTCAAAGAACCGCAGGCGAGAAAAGGGGAAAAAAATGCAATCCAGCACAGTGAATAGAGAACAATGACTGCTCATTTGTACAGCGGTCTTGGTTACGTAAATATTTTTTTCATTCATTTTCTTTATAGGGACTGAAGATCTGTCAGCTGTAAACCAAACCATCTGTGAGATGGATCAAAAGATTACAAGCTTTGATTTGAAGCAAAAAAGTGCATGAACAATGAGAAAAACACAAAGGCACAAGACTGTACATATACACTTTTTGATCCCATGAACTGCTTATGCCATGAAGCACTACAAAAAAGAAAGAAAGAAGAAAAAAAAAAAGTCTGCTTGGCTAATTTACAAAAGTGTTTAAAAAGTTCTAGTAACAGACATTTATAAATAATGCATAATCTACACTACCAGTCAAAAGTTTTTGAACAGTAAGATTTTTAATGTGTTTTAAAGAAGTCTCTTCTGCTCACCAAGCCTGCATTTATTTGATCCAAAGTACAGTAAAAACAATAAAACGTTGAAATATTTTTTACTATTTAAAATAACTGTTTTCTATTTGAAGAAATTATAGAAATTAATACTTTTGTTTAGCAAGGATGCTTTAAATTGATAAAATGACGATGAAGACAATGTTACAGAAGATTTCTACTTCAGATAAATGCTGTTCTTCTGAACTTTCTATTCAAAGAAACCTGAAAAAACCCTACTCAGCTGCTTTCAACATAATAATAATAATAATATTATATATATATATATATATATATATATATATATATATATATATATATATATTTTTTTTTTTTTTTTTTTTTTTTTAAATTTATTTATTTATTTTTTTGAGCAGCAAATCAGAATATTAGAATGATTTCTAAATGATGTGACACTGAAGACTGGAGTAATGATGCTAACAATTCAGTTTTGAAATCACAGGAATAAATTACATTTTAAAATATATTCAAATAGAAAAAAAAGTTATTTTAAATAGTAAAAATATTTCAAAATTTTACTGTTTTTGCTGTACTTTGGATCAAATAAATGCAGGCTTGGTGAGCAGAAGAGACTTCTTTAAAACACATTAAAAATCTTACTGTTCAAAATTTTCTGACTTGTAGTGTATGTTTAAGAACTCATATCAACTGACCACATATCAACAGTAAATTTCATTTCATTTCATGTATTAATAGTGCATTATACTTTTTAAAGGTGTACATATGAATTGTGTAAGTATTTTATGTTAAAAGGATTACAGTGTGTATTATAATGTATTATACAGTAATTACAGGTTTTACATAAAGTGTCCCCCAACAAATCAATGCCATAACTTCATATTAACTGCAATAATGGCTGCACAATGAACAAATAAATAAATTAAACAACACAAATGTGCATAATCCAGAAATGTCGTGTCTCTCTCACCCATTGAAGGCCTCCATATTGTTGATGAAAGGAAAATAAGCTGGCTCGCAGATTAGACCGGCATCCTGGCAGGTTTTCACACAGGACGAGGCCTCTGGAGACAGGAAGAGCCGGAGGGCGCTGAGGGGCGGCCAGCAGGCCGGAGCTGTGATGTTGGGAGCCCAGATCAAAGCTGTGGAGTTGGGCAGCTGGAGGAAAGGACTGGGTGGATTCCCAGGCCATGATCTGGATTCATTGGCTGTAGGGAATTGCCTACTGTGGCGACAAAAATCCTGCAAAAAACACTGAATGTGACTACGATTGAAAACATTTTCGAGAATTCAAATAATGTATACTGCTATTTTACATAAATTTTGACGTGGTTCATCCAGTCAATTCTATCAGAATTTAGAGTCAAAACTGTTTTGCCAAAATAATAATAACACCACTTTAAGTAGAAAACAGTGCCCAAAGCTTCCACCAAAATAGAAGAACAGAATTCTCACAAAAGCATGTCAAAAAAGACAATAAGAAACTGAAAATGAGGCCTATTTTTAGGACCATTAACAATTGTACGATGACATTTTTCTTGATAATTAACATTAAAATGTCATTTTTTGTGGGTTTCTTTTTAATTAATACTACATTCCCATTATTTTACTTAAAAGAAATACTGTATGACAATGCAAAGGCTTTAAAACTAATCTTACATACAGCTAGGCCTTTTCAAGCACTGACAGCCAATTAGAATCTACTTGACTTTATAGAGCTTGAGCATTTTAAGTTCCAGTTGACAAAACAGCAGTGAGCACTTATAATAAACCGAATGTTAGCATGCATTGGTGTGGACGCTAATATCATTATAGTTACCTCTATAATTATCTTTCTTGGCGTGAATAGGCCTACAGTCTTTGGAAGCCCGTTTCCGCCACTGAATAATAAGGTAATTGTGACTTTTTGTCTTACAATTCTGACTTTTTTTCTCAGAATTATGAGATATAAACTCACAATTAAGAGTTATTCAGTGGTGGAAACGGGCTTCCATAATAGTCTGTTTGCTTGACTCAAAAAAGCTGTATTATATACTTTTACATTGTCAAATGGCAATAAATGGATCACATTTTTAATAAACATTATTGCTTTTTGCTATTTAACATTTTCCCCTTTCATTAACTGTTGTTCAGTTAACTCTAAAAAAAATTAATACTCCTAAGGGTCTTCTTTAAAAGAGACACAATTATGCCTGTTGTTCATTTAAGTTATTTTCAAGTTTGAGCTCAAAAAGGTGGTAGTAAATATTGAAGGTGTTGAACAAAGCATTCAGGGTTTTTCAGGTTCTCAAAAGTGTGCGTTTCACTTTATGTGCTCACATCAAATCCCAGAGGCAACTGACTAGCAAGCTCAGCATATGCGTAGTTCACATCATAGGCAAAAATCTGCTTACGCTTATTCTCTTACATTTTTGTCTACGTGTGCATGTGTGTGTAACACAGATCATAGACTTGCACTGCTCCCAATTCAAACACTATCTGTCCTAAATATTATACAGCATAAAGAGAAGTGTGTCCCACATCATAATAAAATAATAATATTAAAGTTTCCTGCATGACAGTGTTGCCAGGGTTGCAGTTTTCTCAAAAAATTAAGCTATTTTGAAAACGCAGGGTTGTCTTTTTTTGGAGCTACTTATATAATGTACCACGGCTGCCAAAAACTTTATCTGTTGACTAGGAAAAATAAAAATACATCCTTTTTCTAATGTGTGTTGATCCTTGGAATGAATACCTGAACAATCTAGAAGGTACGTGAGTTTCACCCACACAGGGAATTTTAAGGCAGGTTAATTGAGTTTGACATTGTAAATTAATTGCACATTGAAGCTTGTGTGCAGACAAAACAAGAGAATGTGAAGAGTAAGAAGTATGTAGGCTATTAATAATGGTCTTGACTGAGATCAGAAAATAGTTTTTCATTTATTGTATTAAGATGTGTGCAATCTACAGTAAAGTATGTTAAAATAATTGAGGAAGTGCACCCACAATACACATTTTGATCTGCTAAATCTATAATCTGCTAAATGTTTGTATGAGGCATAAAAATAATAAGCATTAACATCATGATTTTCTTTAAAACTGCTTTAAAACAATGTGTATTGTGAAATGCGCTACATATAGCCTAAATTTGACTTTGACTTGACTTCTGTGGATGGCTATGTCAGTTTATCCCATTGTGACAGACAAATTTGAAACATTTATTTTAAGGCCCTTTATGGGAATCCAGCAGCTGTCAATGTAATTGGACAGGATAAAATAATAATAATAATTTCCCTTTGAGCAGGTTTTGAGTTGGCTTTAGGCTGAACATTTTTCTGGGACCTGGCAACCCTGCTAAATTATATACTTTTCCCAGTGTATGTCTGTGCATGTTGTTGGGCTCTTGTTGTGCCATTTTCTCATGACTTCATGATTCTGTGGCTCCAGAGTGATTAGTCACATGGCATTTTTGGCTTGTGTGATTGGCTCAAAAATAGAACAGAACAGATAATCCACTTGCAAAGATGACAGAATTCAAATTGTGTATTTCTCGGGCTTGTTAGCAAATGGCATTAAGGCAAATGGAAACATTAATAGATTATTTTTTCCTTAAAGGGGTCACGAACTGCCTTTGTTTTTTTATTTTGTACTGTTCTCTGAGGTCCACTACATGCGTGAATCAGTGGGCGGAGCTAAAAAGGCAGCGATGTAGAAGCAGGTATTGATCATCTTCTGTGGAGGCGGTGTTTATCCACACTATTACATCATAGAGTAGAACATTCCAAAAAGTTGTCATTTTGGCAGACTGCCTTCATTATAAGCTGTTTGTAGACTAATGACAAAGTTTTGAGTTTTGAAATTTTCAGGATGTTTTAATAGTACAATGACCTCTTATGTGTCAAAAGATCAAGGGAATTTTGGTTTCTCAGTTCATGACCCCTTTAACTATTTGTGGTTATTTATATTTTTTCTTCAATAGTATTGTGCCTGAAATGCCTACGTACCTGATGTTGAATGTAAGCATTCACTCTCTCCAGCATGCCCTCACATGTGTACTCATAAGGTATAAAGGGCTCCACCTGTGCAAAGAGACAAATGACAAAAGACAGACAGAAACTTGACACATTTCTGCAACTTATGCAAACACTTTTTTTTCTGAATGCTTAAACAGAAGGAATGCTCTAAGAAATTTAAAAAAAAAAAAAAATAAAAAAAATAAAAAAAAAATAAATGGAATGATGCGAGCATGAAATAAAAGAAACTATTGTCATTTGTAGGTGAAATATTCCGTGACAGAATAGACAACTTTATCTGCCATTACACTGAACAAAATTATAAACGCAACACTTTTGTTTTTGCCCCCATTTTTCATGAGCTGAACTCAAAGATCTAAAACTTTTTCTATGTACACAAAAGGCCTACTTCTCTCAAATATTGTTCACAAATCTGTCTAAATCTGTGTTAGTGAGCACTTCTCCTTTGCCGAGATAATCCATCCACCTCACAGGTGTGGCAT
>JAFVLL020018588.1:0-49365 GCA_021397915.2 Tor tambroides | reverse complement strand
AACTACTTCAGTCTGTGTGCATTGAATTTATTTAATACACGAGTTTCACAATTTGAGTTGAATTACTGAAATAAATGAACTTTTCCACGACATTGAGATGCACCTGTATATATACCTACAACAGCAGTACAGTACATAAGGCATAGGCAGAACAGTGACTTGTTAGCATTAGAATGCTGTTCTTAATGTGAGTACCAGCAGTGAATGGGCCCCATCTGCACTGATATGATCAACAGCAGAGCTGCATTTTATAACAAACAAGAGCTGTGATAAATGACAGGCTATTTACCCTGCACCGCAGACATAAACAATGGGCCTCATGGCTGTAGTCTGCTCATTTAGATATACCACCGTCATTATTTCAATTAAGGTTCAGTGCCAGTGAATCCGTGGTTTTCCTGCTTGCCCGAATAGACAAGGGGGGTGTAGACTAATTTCGCACAAGCTGATAACCTACTATGTTTTTTTGACAGAGACGCTGTAATTGGAGAATGATTTGTAATTGTTGCGTAAAGGACACAAGAATGCTGCTGCTCATAAAGTGGGTCACAGAGATGAGCTGTCAGAGATTTCAAGCTCAAGCTCCAAGGCCTCATGCTGTGAGTTGTACTTGGACTCTTTGTTGAGCACACATAAAAGAAATATTTGAACCGAAAAGTGCTCCATCTTATTTAAAAAGTAACTTCCATGTCAGTTTTATAACCTCTGTATTTTAACATCAATAAATTTTGTTTACTGTGCTTTGAAAGTTTAGTTTTATGTTACTAACATTTTGTTTGCTTGTTTAACACTGTATTTAGCTTTTACTTTTTGAAATATAAATTTCATCTCACTCACAAAAAGGTCCAAGCTAGATCCTATACACCATTCTGTCAGGTGTCATCTAATGCACTTCTGTGTTTACTGTACTGTGTTTACTCTTATGGCGTCTGAGTCTCTAGGCAGTGATGCATGGGAGCGTTTAGGGCAGGAGTCAGACCTTGGAGCCACAGAGGCATGCACAGTTCACTATCTCAGCCTTAAAGGAGCCAGTGTCAACTCAACTAAATCCTCAAGGCATCTACCATTGAAGACAAGGACTCAGCGTTGTGTAATTGTGTGTGCAGTGACACACTCATTTCCTTAATCACTTAGACACACATTAATAAGCTTCAGTAAATAAACCACATTCAGTTCCAAGCCTGTGAGTCAGTTGAGTACAGAGCAGTGAAACTTCCTTTTTATATGAGGATGTGATGTGATTGTGTTTGGCAAGTGAGTGAGAGAGTTATTTACCACTTTACATGGCTAAAGGATTTGTAAACATCGTAACTTAAATAGGCTGTGGGTTTATGTAGTCCCATGTATCAAAGAATATGTTGAAGGATAATATTAAAGTAATAATTAACAAGTGACCGTGCAGTAAAGTGATTTTACCACAATTAATGGGCGTTGTTTGGTGTACATCTGCAATTGGAGTAGTAACTTGGCGTATTAATATACAGTAGAATTAAGCTGATGTTAAGTTATTATATTGGTTTGATTACAGTGACATCAGTGTGGCTCATCCAATCAAATTTTAGGGCCAGAACTATACTTTTGTAAGCTGTATTTTAGTCCACTTTCCCCAAGTCCATTTAGGGCAAGTCTTTTCACTCGCCGTCCCTATATTGTAACACTTCTAGGCAACTATTTCCAGACATGCTAGTACAGCGCATACTTGTATGATATCTGTTTCTTCTTGAATGAGAAATAACCAAAATATAAAAAACTGGTCAAGATTACATTAAAATAACATTTCAGATCAGGGCTATCTGACAGCAGCTGTATTAGAAATTGTAGCTGCTTGGTTCGTGATGACTGCAAAGCCTTTTTCAAAAACACTCTATTTAGTGTTATGTTTTCTCCCTCATATATTTGAATGGCCCATCTCCTGCTCTTATAATGTTCCTGAATTTCCTCCTCTGACAAACTTTTGGCATGAAATGGATTTTTTTTAAACGCATGTTATTGGTCTAATTGTGAACAATTCATGCATGCATGTTTAATTTTAAAAATTCATATTTGAACCAAAATCTTGATCTTCCAGTGAAACGGCAGACATATACTGGACTTTTCCAATCATTTAGTCTGCTTTGCATTCAGATCTGCTTCCATCCAATCAACAACCTTTCGAATGAACCAATTCCCTGCCTTATTTTTCACTCAGATGGACGTCATGGTACGGAAGAAAATATCTGTCACCGCTTCCATTTCTTTGTGACTTAAAGTCTCTGTAAATATGTTTTCAGTTCTAAAGGTTACAGGTATAATTATTCTGATTACAGCTTCATCCCCTTAACTCTAAATGTCTGTTTCTAGTTTCTTCTGTTTCCATAAAGACATTTATTATGGGATGTCATATACAATATATATGAGGAAAAAAGGTCATGGTTTGCAAATGTAACAATCACAAAGCCCAAGTGATTCTCTGTGCTCTTAAAGTGGAGTGTTTCATCTGTGGAGTTAAATAGCTGGCTTTTTTAGGGGTGCTTTAAGGAGGATAGTCTTTAGGGAGCTGAGGTTAAAGAGCTTAATGCAGGAATAGATGAACATCTCTCACACACTCATGTACTAATGTGCTTTATTTTCTCTCTCTTCATTGAAAACAGAAGAGTCCAGTGTTGTCTTGGTGAATCAACAAATCCACCACCACAAGATGACATTTGCAAATGTTCTCCACCTTTTAAAGTCATTGCAATGTGCAACATGTCCACACTTATGGTTCAGTTCTCTGTGTGAAAACCGAAGGCTTTTATTGTTTAGAACTCCTGCTAAGATGTACAGCTAATAAAATCCAGTCCGATGAGGCTGTTTGGTGCCGGCATGTCAACTGGGTTAGTTTTTTCTCATGAACCGCCTAAGTGAGGATGAAGGTCTTGGGTTAGACAAAGGTGAGAATAGCAAAGAGAAGAAATGTCTGTACGCCACCTGATTTCATGAGGAACATTTAGGCACAGTCCCAAGCCAAGCTGAGGCTCTGGGACTGTGAATGATTATTCAAGTTCTACACAGGACCAATTGCACAATGTACATTTGCTTTTGGCCATGCGGACCCCCCAGAGAAAGTGTGATTGATGAGGCCCTGCGTGTGTGTATAATAGTTAGGATGTGCATGTGCGTCAGTTCTGACATCCTGCGTACGCGTGCCCGTATATTCGTTTGCCTGTCTTTTATGTGTGATTCTTTGTCTCTTGCTGTAATTGCAAGGGACTGGGCTGAACTTGATCCCAACTGGGTTCTTTCACGATATGTATCTGCTGGCTGGTGTTTGGCCTCCGAACAATTATCAGAATGCTGTGAATAGCAGCCGGCAGAGTTGGAACAAGGAAACGGCCTTGACACAATCTGCACCATCGCTCGTTTTGCTAATGGTTTCCTAAAATGGCTCAGATCGGTTTCTCTGTGATGCATTGCCGTTTCCGTTCCGAGGTTTCAGAGCCTCAGATATGATGAATGGCAGGGAGCAAAAGATGTTTCTTACTCTGTTAATAAGACAAGTTTTCAGATGGGTCTCGAGAAGCTTGTTGTGTGATGAAGCACAGCATGTGAAGAGGTTTTCTATCAGCACTCACGATTTATGTCCGACTCATTTTCTCTGGTTACGTCATGCCGCGTGTCCATAGTGATTGAGGATGTAACTGCAAAGGAATTTGCTTATGATAAAAGTGTTTTCATATGTACTCCCTGTGTTAAGTGCTTTGAATTTTGTCAATATTATGCTCTTTTAACTGCTTCTAGTGGGAAAGGTGCCATGTTTAATTCTACATTTGGCAGAAAAAATAATAAAATTAATATAACAATACACAGTACTAGAAACATTGTGTGAATCTAATTTTGTGGATTATTGTATCCATATCATGCACTTGATTCTCAGCACATTGTTTTGTTATTTGGGAAAAGTTCAGTTAAAGAACATAACATTTTACACTTATGCAAATTTTTATTCAGTTTTTATTTCAGTTTCATTTCATTTTTATTTTGGTTTTATTTTCAGTTTGATTTTTTTTTCTTTCTTTCGTCTTTCTTTTTTTTTGTTTTGTTTTGTTTTTTAAGGTTTCTTGTATTATGTTAGGGCTGCCAAAGTTAATACATTAACTGGTATTTAAAAATGTTTAACAGTTTAAAATTTCTCAGTACATTAAAGGCTTATTGCTAGTGGCATGTTAATTTTTATTATATGCAAATACATTGTAAAAATGTTTATTTTTTAATGTTTATTTTTAACTTTAAAATAATTTATAGTTGTTTTGAACTTTTAGTAATTTCTAGTTCTTTGTTTTTGTAATTATTTTTATTTAGTTAACAAAATTTTTATTTGTTTTAGTTTTCGTTAACTATAATGACACCATTTAGCAGACACTTTTATCTAAAGTAAATTTATACATTTTTTATCAATTTTATCAGTCTGTGTTCATGGAATTGAACGCCTGACCTTGGCAGCACCATGTTCTACCAGTTTCGCATGATCTGCCATTATTTACTACATTAAACACCAATGTTCTGTGCTAGTTAAACGGATCAGTACAGTACTGTTCAATCCTGACAGTGTTCCCTCTGTCTCTACCTTTCTGCACTGTGGTGGTCTTAGGGTCTGACAGCTCTCAGGAGTACAAAAGAAGCCTTGGCCCTACTGCCAGCCCTGGCCACACTGTGGGAAAATGTCAGAATGTTATTGTAAGTACGATGAATTGCTCCTGACGCATTTGTTTACAGACTTGCTCGAATAATGGGAACATTAAATATTTGGCCCAAAATAATAATAATCCATTTCCTCCCAGAAAAAAACCTAATCATATGAAAATTTTTAAAAAAAGCAAACAGTCCGTTGAATTACTTTATTTGTGAAAGGTTGATAACAATCAGCCGGCACACCACTTTATTTGCAAACATTCTCTCGAGTTTGTGTATTGTATGTGGCTCCACTGGTCTCTGGACCTTTTTGGCCACTGTCAGGCTTCACGATTTTCAGATTCGGGCCATAAATGTCAAATGAGCAATGCGGTTTTTGGGTGCCAGCGGCACTGTCTGAAATAAAGAGGCTCATTTGCAATGGAACACAATTTGAAGGCTATATTATGTCAGCAGCATCCACAGAAGCCAAGGCTGACACAATAAAGACATAACTCACCCAAAAAACCAACAGTTTTTGTCTACATGATGAAAATCAAAACAACATTGGACCCTACTGACTTTGATTTTTCGGAATATCTTCTTTTGTGTTCCACAGAAGACCAAGTCGTACAGGTTTGGAACAATGACATTACTGTTCGTTTTTAGGTGAACTGTCCCTTTAAATGCTGTCCTTCACTTCTGCTCATCTTGAGTTTCTCCTGTATGCAACATAGATTTCAATTGAGATCATATGTTCAGACTTCATCTAGCGTTGTACACTAGCGCCTGTCAAATGTAGCAGTTAAATTCCTGTGAGATTTCACACTTGTATAAAGAATGCTCTGTAAACATCACACGCATGTGGAGATCTGCCATGTGTAAAATGCAATGTGACTGTGTGAGTGACACATGACAGAGCGGTTTACACGTCGAGAACAAGGTTATTGACCTTTTTGTTTAGTCTTTGCTGTTATTTCTGTAGATTTTTGTATCAGGTTGTGTGTTTGTGCGGGTCTGACTGGGACTTGCGTGAGTGAGTGTGTGTGTGCATGCATTTGTGTTTAAGAGTGAAAGCAAGTCTCTTTAATTTGAAATCTTGAGGTTTGGCTGGCAGGCTGGTGGATGTCTGATCTTCCAGCTAAGGCGCGTTGATGAAGTCATGTAGTGGGAGGGGTGTAGTGGAATGTCCTGGGCCTGGAGCTGTGAGCATGACTTTCATCATTCCCTTTCACACTCTAAACATACAAACAAACAAACTTCACACATTCCATCTACTTAAAGTGTTCTAGAGGAGATTTTAAACTGGCAGTCTTCCATTCAATTTCTCATTTAGAATAATGAATCAGTTTGGAGTCAGTAAGATTTTTATTATATATAAAAATCTTATAGACTCTAAAAAATGCTGGGTTAAATACAACCCAGCGCTGGGTAAAATATGGACAAACCCAGCGATTGGGTTGTTTTGACCCAACGGTTGGGTTAAATATTTAAAAATACTTTAAAAACAGTAACATCATTTCAATTTAAAATAACTGATTTCTATTTTAATATATTTTAAAATATAATTTATTCCTATGATGCAAAGCTGAATTTTCTGCAGCCATTACTCCCGTCATTAGTTACACATGATCATTCTAATATGCTGATATGGGTGACATTTCTTATTATTATCAATGTTAAAACCAGTATCTTAATATTTTTGTGGAAACTATGATACCATTTTTGATGTTTTTGTTTAAGAATAAAAGGTTTAAATTGAAATAAAAATCTTTTGTGACTTTACAATTGTTTTTACTGTGACTTGATTTTAATTTGAATGTGTCCTTGCAAAACAAAAGTAGTGATTAAAAAAAAACTCTTACTGTCTCCAAATTTTTTAACTGTAGCGTATATCAGTCTTTTCCTAATTATGTTTTTAATAGGGATGCCAATATATTAGTTACATGTTGGTTATTGTCCGATAATAGTCCAATTTGTCCAATATTAAGGTTTTTTTATATTCTGTTTAGGGCTGGGCGATATATCTCATGCCATATGCACGCGCATCTCCTCAGTAAAGCCGGTTCCTTGATTAGCGGTAAATCTCCACCTGTTTTCAAATGGAGCGCGTTTAATACACGGAGCCGTAGTTCACTGACAAGCTACGCAATATCGCGTTCATTATCGAAGGCGATTCATCTGCGATAATGAAAGCGATATTGCGTAGCTTCTCAGTGAACTATGGCTCCGTGTATTAAACGCCGCTCCATTTGAAAACAGGTGATGGAGATTTACCGCTAATCAAGGAACCGGCTTTACTGACCAAGATGCGCGTGCATATCGCATGAGATATATCGCCCAGCCCTAATTCTGTTAAATCTAATCTTTCAAAAAAATTTTGTACTGTACTCACATTTAAAACATTTGGGTTTAAAATTTATTTATTTATTTTTATACAGAATAGTGTAGAATACCAATATCTGCCATTTATTAGTTATTAGTCATAATATAAAAACTTTATATCAAGGCATACCTCAATTTTTATTACAGAAATAATTTTTAATACTGTTACAGTACTGCTAACTATTTAGGTGTGAAAATAGCATTATTTACCTTTAAAAAAGTTATTCAATGCTGCTACAACCACCTTAAAGTAAAAAGTAAATATGGCACCAGGAGAGCCAACACATCTGTGAACATTGTTTTAATGGTCTGTAAAGCTGTTTATATCATATGAATTATACTATTAGACCGATAAGTTTTGAGGACAAGTTTAAAATGAATATCCACAATGTAATGAAAACATGAAATGTAACGAAACATGTAGTGCAGCTACATGTCATACATTTATGAGATCTGTCAATAAAAACAGGTGGTTATGAACAGTTTACTTCTCAATAACACTAAAGCTGGACTTAAGGATATTATTAAAATAATAAAATCAATCAGTAAGCAACTACAGTCCTGTTTTTAAATTATTTTTTAATATATTATTTTATGCATAATTTGAGTTATTGATTTTGACTACAGACCACCGTGCCAGTAAAGTTTCAGACCTGTCACTACTCACATTGAACAGATACATCCATGAAATCTCCACGAAATCAAACTTTTGGCTACTAAACAAATAGAAAAATGAAAATCCCAGCTGTGCTGTCAGGTTTTGAATCATCCATATTCATGGTATTGAAAAGCTCTTTGGCTGCCAGTCTAGTTTGGCTCACATTGCATTACCGTAAGTCATTTTTTTCCCCTCTCTAACCTGCTCCCTCAGGTGAAACTGGAGGGTGATTAAGACTTTGTACTCGGTGCCTGTCTCCTCCGGGTTGAGGGCTGTATTAGAGGGTTAGAGTGAGGACGTGCAGTAATAGTACATGTTTATGAATAATAGCACTTGGGGTTCCAGCTCTACAAGTTCGCCAGCTTTTCCTCAACACTCAGTACTAGATGCGGTCGACGTGAAGTTCAAGGGAGGAAGCGTAGTAAATCATAGACGATTAACTCAGCACCAGCCTCCTGTTGAATGAGTCATTGCATACTAATTTAAGGATGAGGAGAGGGCGTGTTGTGTTAGGTTTCATTTCAGTGCCTGTTTTTAAAGAACTGGATGTTGCATAAAACGTTTAAATCCTTTAATGTTTACGTGCGGCCTACAGGATTTTTACCTTCGCAAAGGTGTCATTTAAAAATGTTAAACCTCCGACCACCAACACAATAAAGCTTTCAGATATTAATTGATGGTCTTTGGGATTTGTTCAACCATGTTTCCTATCTAATTGTAATGATATCCTCTGCACCCATTCGCCTTCTCTCTCTGTGAATGGAGTGCAGGTAAGACTTGGGTGGGTCCTTCCGTTTCATGACATATTTTGAAAGTATGAGCTTTGCTTTGTGTTAAAAGCTATAAAGGAGCACTCGTATACTCTTTCATGCACTTCCTCTAGACGAAACTCAATATGCAGAGGCTTAGTTTGAAGTGTCACACTTGTATTGTTTTCGAGTTATTGTGATAACACGAATGCGGGCAGTTTCATGTGTGCACATTAATATTAAGCCTATAAAATTCATTATATGTATAAAGCTTATTCTTTTTGAATCGAGTACGTTTTAGTTGCCGCCTCCTGTTGTGTTGTTTGCATGTTTTGTCACCCCTCAGGGTTGACGTACCATCTGATACTGGCCCAGATACATTCGATATTAAATTTAACCAGCTGCGTCTTCTGTTTCCGAACACTGTACACCCTTATTCTTAAAGGGATCACCGTCCAAAGGCAATAAGAAGCTCTGGCTGACTTTTTCTTTGTTGATGCCGTTTATTCAGCTAACAAAAGATGCAGAATGCTGGAAGTGAGGTGGATTAAGTGGGTAAGATGCATTGTTGGACTGTTACTCATGGCTTCAGTGGTTCAAACTCTGATTTAATGGCTGCAAAAAATGATCTGTGAGAACAACAAATATAAAAAGGGCTTTTCATCGTGAACATTTTGTATATTTGTGTAACCCTTCTGCAGTGTTATTTTAATCTTAAAATAGCTCGTAAAATAGGACTGGAGTATAAATATTCAAAAGGCCATACAAGTGAAAGCTTTTATATCTAGGAAAATATAATTAACGTGATTGAATTCCTAAAAAGGTCAAGTTTTTGGGCACATGTGATTCCTTTTCTTCCAACTGTACTACTATCTTACATGGAAGAAAGAAAGCAAGGAGAGAGCTATAGGGAGTACAAAAAGTTCTACTATTTCATTCCATGACATCTTTAATCTTCTCTGAACTTCCCTCTTTGGATGTTGAACTCCTTGGAAGCGACTCTACGGATCCTAACCCCGGACAGAGCAGCTGTGCCGAGGCAGTGCACGCGTGAGATCTCTGCTCCCTGTGATAGGGATTCATCACTTGTCGGTATTTGCAGATGGACTTTGAGGATGAATCACATCTGTGTGTATTTGCCTGTAAGACCTTGCTGGGCATTTATATAGTAATTCTATTAATCTGAATGTAATTCTGTCATGGGAAATAAAGGTTTAGGTCCATGAAATGAACTCACCCAAATTGTTTCAGGCATGGTTGTGCCAAAGGGTTGCACCAAAGTCCCACATTACTCTGACTTATAAGGTGACATGAGATGGACCTGTTCTCATGTGCTGTCCACATTACTGAAGCTCATACTGGGAACATGTGCATGATGGTTGGACCTGTTTGGTTTTGAAGCCTGCCTGTCAGGGGATGGTTTCCAGTGCAGTAAAGGCTTCATTGCTGCCAGGCCTGTCTAGGTATCACAACGGTCTGACAGACATGTTCTCATGGAATGGAATAGATTAAGTGCCCCAAGGGGTTATTACACTTTTGCAGATTCAGATTGATTTTTATTTTATTATTGCTTTAAATTTCATTTTGTTTTAGTCAATTTTATTATTTTTTATGTGTATATATTTCTTTTTAGGTTTTTAGTTTCAAACTCAAAACTTGACATAAATTTAAAATGTATGTATTTAAATTGCATATGTATTTTCCATACACTTTTAACATAAACTCGTAAACATAATGTCATTCATACTTGTTAGACATACATAAATGTAACAAGATTTCTCTAATAGTACTTATAAACTGACTGTTTTTAAATACACAATAATTAGGTATATTTATCAATATATATTTTATCAATAAATCCAATTAGTTTCAATCACATACATTTTAACTAAAAAAAAATTAACTAAAAAATTCAGTAGCTATATTTTACCCATGTTCATACCTTTTAACCGAATAAATGTAATTTTTTTTACAAGGAACAGATCTACAGTATGCTGATTCTAAGCAGCCTGAATAAATTTATTTTGAAAATTTTATTATTTCAATAAAATCAAGTACTTACCAATAGTTAAAAATAAACTGTGCCATGATATTCATGAGCGCAGAAATCTTAGTGTCAGCTGACACTCTTTTATTAATATTTTTGATTTAGAATTTACTTTATTGCTTTATTTTAGATTTTTAAAATTTTATTTACATTTTTTGATAATATTTTTGATGCAGTTTCATTTGGTTTTACTTTTTTTAGTTTAAATCCATAGTTTTTGTCTTCATTTTAGTTATGAAAATAACCCTGCTCCGCCCAAGAAAGCAATCGAAATCCAACGAGAAAAAGCGCCATCAATGGAACTATCACTTTCTGTCTACTCCTTTCCACTCCTGTATCACCACAGATCTCTCTACAAACAACCTGTGTAACCTGACACGGTTTAGTCGTCAGCCAAAAAACAGTGGTGTTTCGGTGGAACAATAGGATCATTCACAGAAAATTATATCCATAGTTTGGCGTGTCTTTTATACACCATCACCCGGAGTTTACCATCTGCTATTGTTGCTCTCACAATGACAGCACACAACCCTTCCTTCACGTTATTTGTTGATCCTGTTCCGAGGAACCATTCAGACCTAGTCCATGCGACAGGGCTGCTTCCTCTTCAATGTATCGCTTTCAGGTTATTGATGTCTTGTTTTGTGTTCTTTCTTTATTGCAGAAGGTCAACGGCTTTTGGAACAGACCTTTCGTGTGTGCGTGCGGTTACCGAGACATGGTGGCGATAACTCCTTCCAGCTCTCTCTTACTTTCGCTCTTTCTTGTCCTCCGTCTCAACAGGGTCACATGTCGGCCCCTGGGGTGGAAGCACCTTTAACGGCATCAGCCAGGTAGTGTGAAGGATTAGACCTGTTTTTTCCCTGCCACAAATAAGCAGGCGGTGTTTCCCAAGGGATGTTTGGAAGCACGCTCTGGGCTGCGTGTTTTAGAGGCGTATTGTGTTGCAAGATGGTTTTCATTTGATGCCACAGTAGTTTGTGTGAGGGTAATTCATATTTCACAGTTCCTCAGTGTTCTTATCACTAGTCATGCAATGTCGGACAGCTATTGTGGCCTTTAATTGGATGCAACGCACTTTGTTGGGACAGATGCTGTGAGGGGACTGTGGCGGGGGTTCGTGGGTATTCACGGCATTCGTCGTTCTCCCAGCAACCCTCCGCCATCCTCCTCTCCGTTTGACCTGTGCTCCGTCTGTGCAGCGAGAGACCATGAGCCCGAGAAATTAAAAGCGCCTTCCCATGAGACCACTCACAGGCACCTAATTAAACATCTCACATTCCGTCTGTGGGGTGCAAACGTTGAATCCGCACGCACACACATATCTATAACGTGAACTATCGGGAAATTTTGTTCCCATAGCTTTGATGCTGGATTGTTCGAGATGACTCTATCTCGCCACATCAATAATAAATATCTTGCTTTGAAAGCTGATCAAAGATGAAGTAAAACCACACTTTTGTTTCAGGCTGGAGGGAGTGAATTGCTTAGTGTTGTGCATTAATCACACAGAATGTGAGGGAGGAATAGTTTTGTTTTGTGAAAGGACACAATAAAAAACACATCTTGTTTCAACAAGAGCAGAGTAATCCGCATTGTTTGGTTTTTGCATTGTTTGGTTTTTGCACATTGGCTACGTTTACATGCACCCTTATGATGCGATTAAGCTGAAGCTATGTAAATAGAGGACTGTGATTGTTTATGTGATTATGCTCATAATTAGCACTGTGGTTTTAATTGCACAATGCAGTCATGTTTAATCGCATTTAATCACATTTATTCTCCTCTGACTAAAGTGCGCATTTGTTAGGGCTTCAGTTGGATGCACTCATGCACATGTTTAAAACATGGTGGAACAGGATATAAACAATTATTTCAAAAGGTGTGTTTAGGCGGCAAAAATGCAATCTTATAATTGGTCTTAACTATATAATAAACAGCCATACAATGTAATAACAATTTCATTAATGTATTTTTATTAAATACGGCTGACAAAGTGCATATTGTGCATGCTTAACTATGTGTTGACATCTGAACAACTAATCAGTCACTACACTTAAGTATGTGATTAATGAGTCGGGCCTTTTCAGTGAATCAGAGTCATTTGTTCAAGAATCAGATTGCACTGTTCGCTCTGTAGCAAAACAGAAAAAAGTGCAGGAATTGGTTTTAGAAGAGTATTCATGTGTGAGACTTTTATTTATATACTATTGTAGTATTTTGAATTAGCTTTTGCTGTTATATTTTCAGTTTTCATTTTAATTTTGAGTTTTTTAGTAATTTTATGTGTTAATTTTGTCACTTTTGTTCTTTTTTTAAATATTTCTATATAGCTTTAATTATTTTTTATTGATCAGAATGCAATAAATGTGATTAAAATGCATATACACCTGTATAGTATGAAAAACCAAGGGAAGCCATTGAACATTTTGAATTTGAAGCAGGTGCATAAAAACAGTCCTGTTAGATTTTGTGCTGTGAGTAGGGTTACAAATGAATAGCATCAAAGTAGCTTACAAACCTCATTTCTTATAGCAAATAATCAAAATAATGGCAAGCAGCATGTAAAAGGGATTAAAGAGGTTTGCTCATGTAATGTAAACACCTTAATTTGAGTAATTCCTTATTCTGACTATTGATAATAATCAGACTATTTGTGTATGTGTAAACGTAGCCATTGATTTATTTAGTGTCCGCTGGTGCCAAGACTTTCGACATGCCCAACAAGCTCTTTACATTGTGTTGCAATAAAGCACCTCTCGCTACAAACACGAACCAGATTTAAGAAGCCAAATCCATTCCCGGAATTTGTTGTGTGTTTAGTAACATGAGAAATTATGCTTAAGGTAGTATAGTAGAGAATGAATGGTACTGTTGCTTATCTCGCACACTCAAGTAACAAGACCACCACTGGTGGGTGACCCAATCGAAAAAGTAAACAATAAATACCTGACTAACCCTTAAGTTTTTAATTAAAGAAGCCTGGAGTTTCACCAGCATAAATAATATTTTGATGGAAAAATTGATCATGGTTGCTGCACTGCATACTGTTTCATTGAAGGATCCACAGCATATGGGTTTGTTTTGGCTTATGCTTGCTCCTAGTTGTGTCTGAGAGCGTCACTGTAAAATACTTGTTCTGTGTCTCGTATACCTCATCCTGTTCCCACCACCATGCTGCTAGATTTTCGCTCATGCATTGCCGTTCAAATCAACACCTCATCCCGAGGGATTCACTGCAACCTCCTCCCAGGTACTTTTTCTGTTGCTCAAAATACTGTATTTACCCTTGGGAGTTTTTGTCATGCAGGTGGTACACAGATCTCAACTGAAGTATCAGTTTGCAAATAGATGTGTTTGATACTTTAAACCATATTTTGGTGTAATAAATCTCACTGCTCTGTGAATGTTTATTGATGTTGAAACTGTTTAGCAGGGATGCACGATATTAAAATTCTCTCTGATTCCAATAAGCTGATAAATATTTTTTTGTTATGGCCAATAACTGAAAAATGTTTGATCAGTATTAAATTTATTCATAAATATGTATTGTTTTGTCTAAATTAGAAATAAAAATAAAATTAAAATGAAAATAAATCATTTTAAATGCTACAAGTGAATTTAGGCATTATAATGTACAGAGGAAAATATATTGATATTAAGATTTGCTAAAGATTATTATTATGTTAATATTAATAGTATTAAATGCGCTATTAAATATCCAATATTAAAGGTGCCGTTGGAGATCTCGGAAAATGCTAACTTTAGCCTGATAGCACTGAAAGCGAACGTCCCACCCTCCCTGCAATCGCCGTCCAAAGCCACGCCCCCTGAACACACATACGCTCAAAGAGCAGAATACCAGAGACAACATTAAATTACTACAATAGGCTACATCAACGGTCCAGTTCAAAGCAAGCATATATGTTCCATACAAAGGGCAATTAAAGTGTGCTAAACGTGAATTTAAATGGTATTTATTTACAGAGGTATATTATGTCACACTTCTCTAGTAAGTTTCGTCTGTATGTGAAGATGCTGCGCAGCGCAATCCGTGAGTGAATGTTCCGAAGTGAAGTAAACTTCAACGGATTTCCCCTGCTCAGGGAGAAGGGAGCAATGAACACTGTGTAGGGAGCATGTCAATCGGAACACAGTTCATGCACGTAGCTCTCTTCTAACGAGCTGGTTATCTGAATCGGGTGTGTTAACTAAGCGAGACTAAGCAAAATATGCAGAGTGGGGAGCGCGAGGACTGCAATTGGAAACCGCTGGGCTACATCATGTGTCATTCACCGGTGAGAAAACTTTATAGCACAGTTAGTGAAAGTAGGCTACTACAATACCAGGAAGGAAGATCGGGTTGTTGATGTTTGCCTGCCATTCTCGCTCTGTCTGCACAGCGTGCGTGAACGCGCTGATGACGTATCGTGTCTGCGCGAACAGGGTGCGCAGAGGTATGCAAATACATACGTTGACAGGCAGGTAGGAGAGAAAATTAAAACGCTCGGACCGAGGGTTTTGATTGGGCGAACATTTCTTGGTCCTACACCTTCCACAGAATATATAAATACAGATAAATACATTTAGACCACTTAACTTAATGATTGCTATCAGGATGTGAAGAGACTTTCAACCAGAATAAAAAAAAATGTTTCTGAAGACAATCACCTATGATACCTTTAACTGATACTGATAAATTAAAAAAGAAAATCTAAAATTGTAACAAATGTCTCTACTATTTAGAAGAACTTCTGGCTTGTTCCTGTTACTATAAAGCAACAGATTTAAAATACCTTGAATGCATTATGAGGAGCAACTTTGAAAAAAAACACTGCACGGCAAGTTCCTGGAAATTTAAAATCACTGCAAAATTGAACTTCAAAGATTTTTCAAGAATGCCTGGTTCTCACACAAGCCCTGGTGAATTTATACTTCAGTTATTTCTAGCTGTCAGCATGTTT
Organism: Tor tambroides; assembly: GCA_021397915.2. Lineage (NCBI taxonomy): Eukaryota > Metazoa > Chordata > Actinopteri > Cypriniformes > Cyprinidae > Tor > Tor tambroides. Next base: position 33,933 of record JAFVLL020018588.1, on the reverse strand, counting down.
AGCTGACTCAGAAAAACAGTTCCTCCTCGTTTGAAATGGTGTAAAGTAATGTTGTTTGTGTGCAGCTTTGCATAAACCTCTGTCTGGATTATGAGGTACTGATTATTCAAATTAATTTCAAGCATGAGGAATCCAGTATTGCTAAGGATGGGAAACCATGAGCAGACGTCTTCAAAAAAAACCTAGTCTGGGGATAATGGGATTTTTCATCAGCAAATCATTCTGACATGTCAAAGCTCTCTGTGAGTACCACAATATTTACCTAACGTACAAAATACATGTAATACACGACTTCCCCTGATCCTGCAAAACACATCTCCTCCCTCACTCCACTGGGCATCGGGCTTAAATAAATTCCAGCATGTTGTGGTGGTTACTAAGACGTACTGTAATTGATGTACTGACCAGTAATGCCTGTAAATGCAAACACTTCAGAAATTTTGATGGTTCAACAGCCGTTCTGCTTGCTCACGTATGTCCAGTTGCTGAGGAAGTGGAGCTGCTTCAGACCTGATCAGCCAGGTAGTGTTTCTAATTTGGACAGGCATTTCTTTAATTAAGCTTTAAAACAAGTGAGAATAGACTGGTCCAGGGTTGAGTCACGTTATAATTATATGAAAGACACTGGTGCTGTCGTGTTACTCTATACACCATGTTATGTGATATGCAAGCTCTTGGCGGCTAGCTTTAAATGAAAACACAGCTTGGCCTCATTTAAACTAATGCAACTACACCTAGCTTGGGTATCGCAGTTTTCTTGATTCAACTGGATTCGATTTTGATTTTTTTGGGATGTATTTCAGTTAGAAATTCACTTTTGCTTGTGAAAATAGTTATCAGCACACTGATTCAAGCCAGTAACTTGTCTTTTTGAACTTAAAATAATCAACTTAAAAGAATTGTTAATTTCAGGAATTGGACCCCACTGGTTTCATATATGTTTGAGATTCACTAAAAAGAACCGGTTCATAAGAGTCATTTGGTTGTGAATCGGACAACACTGGTCGTGCTGTATATTTTTGATTCACAAAAAAGAACCAACTGATAAGAGTCATTTGTTCGTGAATCAGCAGTGACACTGTGGGCCAGATTTACTAAACAGGGCAAATTAGCATAAGAGTGCAATTCCATAAAAGCGCAGATGGGAGGGGAAAATTCTGCATGATTTACTGACAATGCGCACATTAAAGAACACCGACGCAGCCAGATCATTTCCATAATGACCAGTGCAATCTACCAAGAGCAGCGCAAATTACCACCTGCTTTTTTTGGGCGTTAAATGGCGCAAATACCAATAATTTGACGAGTGCAAACGTTAGTAAATTTTAATAAAGTTTTAATACTGTCCTCCCATAAATTTTGCATCCACGCCTTTTCAGTGCTAATTCTTCACTGCACGTCTTTAGTAAATCCTGATAGTAATATTTTAACGCCAAAAGACAAACCGTCTTTTGCCGTTAAAATAGTGATGTCAGGATTTACTAAAGACATGCAGTGAAGAATTTGCGTTGAAAAGACATGGACAGTTATTTTTGCGTCTAACCTTATACGCTGTTAATAAATCTGGCCCTGTATGTTTTTGATTCAATAAAAAGAACCGGTTCATATGAGTCGTTTGTGAATTGGACTACACTGGCCGTGTTGTATGTTTGTTTTTGCATACAGCCAACTAGGACAGCTTAATAAAAATATATCTTACTGTTATTTTGCAAAACACAAAATTTGTGTGTAATATCTACATATAAATGCTTTAACCAACAAATCATGATTCACCAATACATTTTTTTTTTTACTAAAATGTATTCTGAATTTATGAAAAAAATGTTAGAAAAACTGAAACCATGTGTATGCCAAAATCACTGGGTTTCCTTATAGCTGTATAAAGTTAAAATATTATACATAGATATATTATGCATTAAATATATTTTTTGGGCATGTTTTATGCAAATGACTAATTTCAGACACTCGGCCACTCATTTAAATCACTCCAAATTCATTACATTAGAAGTGGTTTAAGAGCAAATTCATGTGGGAAATTATTCACCGGAAGTTCTCCTGTTCATACAAATATGAAATAATCCATGCAATTATTAGTGAATTTGTTTTTTTATTGCATCACATTCAAAACAGATACAATACAGTTAGGTTCACAACTGATTTGACACTGAATAGCAGCAGCATCGATTTACAACGAGGGAGCGATATCTATATTTTTACCCAGTCTTTACCTACACTTGTAAAACCGTCTTCTCCTGGACAAAACATCATAATTACTAGATCTGAAAGAGAGACATGACACTCTATCTCAGTGATGTTCTGCAAGTCCATGTCATGGTCCCCGTGGTATTTTAATGGAGGAATATTTGTGGCCAACGACTTTGAGCACTGATGCTGAGGAGAGAGTGAGTTGGGTGAGAAAGCTCCAGGGTTGCCATGTCAATTAGGCTCATTACTTGAAGAATCTGAGCTGTTTAGCAGCTCATCAATCACTCATCAAAGCACCACATGAGCGATGGCCCTCTGGGAAGAAATGCTGGGAGATTGATGGGCAGTATTGGCCCTGCAGTGGTATTGATAGACATTAAAGAGCTCTTGGCCCTGTTAGTATGTCATTAATTTAACACATCTCAGGCTAAACTATCACAATGAGTTCCTTGGGAAGGGAGGAGATAAATGCAGGAGGAGACAAAAGGGGAGATGGCATAGCAGATCTTCACATGCTTGAACTGCTTCAGGAGGCGCTGACTTATGGGCCTTCCAGTGGCATTACTCTGGTGTTGGCAGACTGTAAACTGCCTGTGCACTTGGAAAACAAATCATTGAGGAATTTCAGTTGCACTTCCCTTTATCAGATAAAACTGCTTGCCAGGAATACTTTCCTCGCTCCCCTGAATTACAGACTTGAATATTCCTGAATAGAGATAGTCTCAACATGCCCATATTTAGGAAAACAGTGTGAGAAAAAGAGAAGGGATGTGGGGAGCTGACAGATAGACAAGGTTTATTGATTTGCCCTTGACCTCCATGTTTCCCGGGTCCTGTGATTCCCACAAGAGGTCAGAGATCAGGCTGCGATAAGGGTTTTATGACTCTGCCATGCCTACCTCCCTCCTTTCCCTATTTTTTTTATACAAAGCTCAGTAGTGAGATTTTAGAGTCCAGGGTGTAGCTGCACTATCCATTCATAAGGTCTTAATTACATTGGAATGTAATATTCACACCAGGGGCTTAGTAACTGCTAGCTACGTTAGAACTAACTCTATACTTAATTTGGTTGCACTATTAGTTCTTAAAGCAAGGCTAAACAATTAGGTCACAAGATCTCTTGAAGTAATTTGTCACTGCATATGGTATTCACCTTGAATGCTGTGTACTGCAAAAAAAAAACCCAAAAAAACAATATTCTTGAGTATTTTTTTATTAAATTTCTAGTTAAAATATCTAAAAGTCATTAAAAAAAAGATCAGTCACTTCAGGCAACAGTGAATATGATATAAATGCTTGGTTTCAAAAGTCTTTTAATTTACTTTTAATTTTACTTTTTAAGTCTTTTAATGCAGGTGTATTTTGTCTACAGTTTTGTCACCTGAATTAAGTATAAACAAGTTAAATAGTCTTTCTGTGAAAAAAAACACTCAAGATATACAAGAATCTATTAAAACATTTTTTTTGCTCTCATAATTCTTCTTGTTATTAAAATTATGTTTCTCGTGTAAATCTCGTTTAAGATTTTAAAGATTTTTTTTTTTTTATAAATTAAATTCCCAGTGAAATATTACACAATATTATTCATGACATCTATTATACTTACATACAGAGCTGGTAGTAACTGATTACATGTAATCTGAAGAAAAAAAAAAAAAAAAGTACTTGTAATTAGATTAAATTACATTCTAAAATACTTGTAATCAGACTACAGTTACTTTTTTATTGATTACTTGATTACATATATTCACACAATAGCAATAAATTATTCATAATTTACTGATTCTCCATAATTCTTTTTCTTCTTTTACATTTTGCTTTCTAAAATGCCTGCATGGCATGCAAGTAAACAAAATATTTCATTTTTTGTAAGTTTATTTATTTTGATTGATGTCATTTTAAAACGATTTATTTTACTTTTACATTTTTATGACTTAATTAATTATTAGCATCTCAGTAAACTCACAAACCCCCTGAATTTCTTTCATGATCCCCAGTTTGGGAAACTCTTATCCTATTTAAATCGATATGATAAATGAGTTAGGTTAAAGTAATCAAAAAGTAGTCTGATTATATTACCTAAAATGTGTAATGTAATGGATTAAGTTACTAACTGCAATTTTTGTAATGTAATTTGGAATCAGTAACAGACTACAATTTGTAAGTAATCTACCCAGCTCTGCTTATATATTAATTGTCACAAGGGGAAGTGTGTAGTTTACAGTGGTTCCATGTTTGACAGTTGCTTGAAGTCATTTATTCATTTAATATTCTCTCTAAGATCTAATCAGCATACAATTTATTCAAGTCATTCCTGGTCGGGGGCTTCCATAATTATTCGTTTTTTTGTAGATAGTTATGTTCTCAGTTTAATTGTGCAACATTCACATATTTAGTAGTGTGCAAGTTGTATCTTAGCATTCATTTTTCCTAGACAGACTGAGTTACTTACGCACAGCTTGTGCAGCTGGCCACTGGTGCATATTTGGCACTCACCCTTCACCCTGGGTCAAGTCGTCTGGTCCATGCTGCATTCATGTGCTATCTCCGCATTGACCATTACAGATTCCTCTGCCTGATTCCAGATTCCCAGACCTGTAGGGGGCCGCAGGATCTCAGCAAACCCACAATCACTACAAGGAGAAATGACTCAATACGTGGTTCATAAGTCTCTGTGATCCACTGTGAATGGTTTGGGCTCTTCAAAGGGACCATTTATAATCAAAGGGAAGGAAATCCCGTGCAAGTAAGCGTAGCTTAATGTTATCCCTCATAGCATCTCATATTCACACTGAACATGTGATTTTGTTTCCTTGAAAATACTGCAGCAATATGGGGATTAATCACTGCGTACTTCCATAATACTATCATATTACTATCTCCCGAGTACAGCTATCCTGTTTTATTGTTGTTTTATATTACCATCTCAGACTGTACATATGTTTCCAAGAGTAAAAATGGTGATGTTGACAGGTCTTGGTGGACAAAGCGGGATGGGTCTAACTGGATTCATCCCTCACATATGGAGCAGCCCTGCTCATCCCGTCCACGCCTTCCACTTGCTACAATCTCTGTTCTGTCTTTATTAGATTAGCCCCGTACCTGCTCTCTTTCCATGCGACACATGAAAGTAGTTAGACCGAGTACAATTAAGACAAAGGACTCCACGGATCTAATCAGAGCTCAGCTGGAACAAAGATCTGAGGCATGCCAACGCGCTGGATGTGTCAGTCACGATTAGGGTGTGCCACTCAAAAGAAAACATGACACACATGCATGCTGCTTTGATATGCCATGATATCACTCATATCCAGCTGATCGCAGTTTTATGGGTGGGCCCATATATGGGATTATCATTCACTCATGTTTTCACATTTATGTTGAGCCGTCTTATATCATTTAGCTTTTTGTCTGGTTTCGTTTTGCCCTCACCTGGTATTGATTTTAATAAATGATACACCGCCTGGTGAATCAAACAAGTCTAAGAGATCAAGTTCAGCAAACTATTCTCATGGGCTCTGTGGCACGCTGCCTCTTTGTGTGAACAAGAGCAGGCATTATGGGCTGAGGTTTCATGGTTTTGTTGAGGGATGTGGAGATCTGCCATTAAAACGAGTGTGGGTCCATCATTTTGCGCATTATGTAACAATAAGCCGCCATGGTTTTATATGCCTGTAAAAGCCTTATTTCACACCCGTATGCCTGTGCAAAAGCCTTGGCCATAAATGGAAGTAGCAGTTTATAATAAATCCCGTATCTGTCTGCAGTCATGCTGACCATTCTAGATGTATGGTTATGGGAACATGGGCCACTGCCATCTGAATTACCATAATATGCCATTTTGTAAATACTTCTACTGTCCTACTTTTCCTCAGAGTCTTTTGAAAAGGCTTATTTGTTCAGAAGCAAACACACTGAGTGTCTTCATGTACATGTCATCGCAGATATTCTTTGGAGGAGCTTTGACGATAGTTTATAATTTAGCCCAAAGTTAGCAACAGTTTTAGTTCGCTTGAGGCATGTCTTGTTTTTCTAAGATGCTAAAAATCAAAGAGTTTTAATTGAATCCCTTTTTATGACTTCTTTAGGGTGTTCAGAATATAGAAATTGTAAGAATATTGCATTGTAGGTGCAAATGCATGGAAATGGGGCAGTTGTGGCCTAATGGATAGAGACTCAGACTTGTAACCCAAAGGTCACGGGTTTGAGTCTCAGGTCCGGCAGGAATTGTCGGTGGGGGGAGTGAATGTCCAGCGCTCTCTCCACCCTCAATACCACGACTGAGGTGAGACCCTTGAGCAAGGCACCGAACCCCCAACTGCTCCCCAGGCACTGGAGCAATGGCTGCTCACTGCTCCGGGTGTGTGTTCACGGTGTGTGTGTGCGTTTTGTTCACTACTCACTGCTGTGTGTGTGCACTTGGATGGGTTAAATTCAGAGCACAAATTCCGAGTATGGGTCACCATACTTGGCCACACGTCACGTCCTTCCTTTCCTTTCCTTTAAATGAGTGTGGAAAGCTCAGGAAAAAGAAACGTTGTGCATTACTACATCTTTTGGTAGTTTGCCAGTAATATGTCAGGGTTTTAAGGCTAGTTCACACTGAAGATGATGACTAATAACTATAACTATAAAGATTTAATACACACACCACAGGTATAATTAATGGCATGAAAGAATGATATTGTTGGAATCACTTTTAGAAGTCACTTTTTTTCCTTCTGATGAATGGTAAAATTACTAGCCAATCAGAATCCACTTGACTTTAAAGAGTTCAAGCATTTAAAGTGGCAGACAACAAAACTGCGGCACCTGCTTTTAATAAACGGGACAATATTCTTAGTGTGACTGGGCCTTTACGGTGTAATATATTTCCCTCTCAGACGTGAAGACACTGAAGCTATCCTTTTTTTACATGAGCTCAATTATGCTGTCTTGTATGTTGGATTGCCAACCATAATTATATATCTCATTTATCAGTGGTTCAAAGTGAAATCTTCTTTCACCTGCCACCTACAGTGTAGTATCTGGAGCCAGACCACTTTACTGTAATGAAGCCTGGCTTGGAAAGACAAAAAAGGAAAGTTCATACTGTTTCAGTCACAGAAACATTAAACAGTCATGTTAACAGAAAGTAGTTGAGACAGTCTCTTTCTATGAGATTTGCTGTAATACATTAAATGATTTCCACACACTGGTTCTTCATGTGTTCACAGGGAGGAGCCTTGTTCTGTTCACCATCTGCAGTACTAAACACAATAAGATTTCATTTTTATCAGATTTCAGTTAAGTTTTGAATCAGTATTACTACTGTAAAATGAAACAAGCTCTGCTGAAACAAATGAAAGAACATTAATGCTCCACAGATGATTAGCCAAAATTGTACTACTTCTTTGCCTGTAATTTTTAAAACCCAAACAAAAACATTTTTCTCTGATTTCTCACTCCATGAGTTCAGAAGTTGTTGTTTCAAATCTTTGCCTACTGTATTGGCTGCCAACACCTAATGGTAGGAAAATCCTAAACAAATATAACTAAAAGCATGATTCTGGGCTCTTTAGATTCCTTGACATTTTTTATGTCTATTATTTTAAATTATGTTTAAAAAAAAAAAGAAATTTCCACTGGCGTTACTCCAAATGCCTAATGATGTTCAGTAAGTCTTTGAGAAAGCATGTGTAGGAGTACACTGAATCACACAGACAGTGTGTGGGGAGGATGTCGCACCCTAGAACAGCATGAAGATGTTAAAGCAACATCAAAGGAAAACAATGACTATGTTAAAACATACAGAAGCCCATGCATTATTATATCCCTCTCTTGTTTTCACTTATTTTGTTTTAAGCTCTCAACAAAAATTATCTTGAGAAAATGAATAGTTCTGCAGTGTATATATATATATATGTGTGTGTGTGTGTGTGTGTGTGTGTGTGTGTGCTTGTGTTTTGTTGCTTTTTAAGAATTTACAATTATAGACTTTTTTGTAAAGAATAGCACAGTTAAGGCTGCATGAGTCTGGTACATGAGGTGTTGCTTTTCAGGAAGAAGAAAAATAGAGGGAACATTGCTTGAAAGTAACAAGAGTTACTAGAAAAGGTAGTCTCCTCACAACTGTGTTCCATTTCTGTATGGATTTCCTGTCAGGATTTAGACTGTATCATAGTACTGAGACTGCTCTCATCAGAGTTACAAATGACCTGCTCTCATCATCCAATCGTGGTTCTTAGTGCTGTGTTCGACAATATTGACCACAACATTCTTTTGAATAGACTAGAATATTGTGTTGGCATAAGTGGAAGTGTATTGGCATGGTTCAAATCTTATTTATCTGACCACCATCAATTTGTAGCAGTGAATGATGAGGTATCATACCGATCACAAGTGCAGTATGGAGTACCTCAAGGCTCAGTACTAGGACCGTTGCTTTTCACACTTTACATGTTACCCTTGGGAGATATCATCAGGAAACTTGGTGTTAGCTTTCACTGTTATGCTGTTGATACTCAGCTCTATATTTCTTTGTGTCCTGACAAAGCATACCAATTCGCAAAACTAACGCAATGCATAGTCGATATAAAAAACTAGGTGACTAGTGATTTCTTAGTGCTAAATCTGAAGAGTTTGACTACTGTACTTTGTTAAAACTGATGTTGTCATTCTTGTAATAAAAAACATCTCCCAAATCACATTTTCCTAACTGAACGTAATACTCTTATTCAGTACACTTTTCTGTGTTTTAATATTCAGATTTTTACGTTGAGGCCTCACGCTGCACTTTTTTTTTACTTAATAGTAAAACTACTGCTAGCATGGGATACAGTTTTATCTCTGAGAGGAGCTGCTTTAAATGTTTTGGGTTGAGTGACAGGACTTAAAAAGAGGCCCAGGTGAGTACAGCCGCTGTCAGTATGATGCTCTTATGGGATTTATTTTTATAGAACAGCAGCATGACGAGAATGTATCCTTTAGCTGCAATGCATAATTCAGCACCACACATCTGCTGTTGGGAAAATGCAGACACTTTTATTAGGGAGTGGAATACAAAATAGGCAGGAGAAGAGAGAGACAAGAGAAAGAATAGTCTGCAGTCTTTTATAGGACACCTGGACTCTGGATGCTGTGCTGTCAGTAAGGTGCTTATACAGTGTTTCATAAACATTACAACAGTCAAATCAATTGTAGTTTAATCAAACTCTTGTTATTCGGTCCCGGTAGACACATCTGTTAAAGAGGCCTCGGATATACCTGACATTAAAAACAGAAGATAAATTCATACAATTAACTTTGTATGTCTTGAATAGCTAAGCATATATGGGAGACCAGGGCTAGTTGTCACATGGGGAGGCTGTCAGAAAGGCTATATACTGTAAAGTTTTGAGTCAAAAGTTCAGTGTCATAGCCATCTCCTGGAGTGCCCTTGCCAGCCACCAGAGGGCACTCTTCTGGACTGTTGTTTGTGTTGTTCCGGACATCGGTTCCCATCACTCCTTGCACTTATTAGTTCTCATTGTCTCCAGCTGTGTGTCATTAGTCTTATTAGTTCCCATATATATACCATGTTCTGTTAGTCCTTGATTGCTTCAGTATTGTTTTATGTTACATGTTTTCTGTTGCTCTGTTTTTGTGGGTTCCTTTGGTGGATTTCCTTGTGCATGTTTTCCTGCATTTTGCCCTGATGTGGATTACTGTTTTTTGGACTCTTTAATAAAAGCTGCAATTGGATCTTCTTTTGTTTAAGAGCATTTCATGACAGAATACTGAAGCCATTTCAGATCCAGCGGCTAGTCAGCCTTCCATGATTTTTGGACCATGGGCATACAGATTCTGCCTCCAGCTACCAAGGAGAGGAGGGCTCTACTCCATATGTTGGCATCACTGCGTCAGCAGGGGTCGGGAGTAGGATGCCTAGCTCAGACATTTTGGACTTTGGCGGTAGGGCTGGAGCTTTGTAATACTGAACGCCTTGATAACCCCTTGCCTCTTTGGGAGATGGAGGGACTAAAAACTTTTAGGAATTTTGGGGCTTCATTGATTATCTTCAGTACCACAACATATTAGTCACACCAGGTCAGTCTGAGCTCATGGCAGAAACCTCGGAGAAGTCCAAGTCTGCCACGGCATCTCTATCTCACAAGTGAATGTTGAGAAGGAGGAGGGCAGCTAAGTTCACTCCGGTGGTCCCAAGTCCAATGGTCCTGGAGGACCTGACTCCTGTGGTCCCGAGTCCAGTGGTCCTGGGGGACCCGACTCCGGTGGTCTCAGAAGGTTGTCTTTGCCTTTTTCCTCAGGGCTGTTCTGCAGGCATGGGCTGCTTCAGAGTCCACTCCAGTGTTAGCTCCAGTCCGGGAGCCCTTAGAATCCACTCATGAACCCGCTCCAGTCTGGGAGCCCCCAGAGTCCACTCCAGAGCATGCTCCAGTCCAGGACCATTCAGAGTCCACTCCAGAGCCCGGTCCAGTCCAGGAGTCCTCAGAGTCCACTTCTGAAATCGCTCCAGTCAGGGAGCCCTCAGAGTCCACTCCAGAGCCCGCTTCAGTCTGGGAGCAGTCAGAGTCCACTCCAGAGCCTGCTTCTGTCCGGGAGCCCTTAGAGTCCGCTCCAGAATCTGCTCCAGCCCAGGAGCTCTCAGAGTCCACTCCAGAGTCCGCTCCAGTCCAGAAGCCCTCAGAGTCCTCTCCAGAACCCGCTCCAGTCTATGAATTCGCTCCTGAGCTCACTCAAGTCTACGAGTTCACTCCCGAGTTCGCTCCCATCTATGAGTTCGTTCCAGAGCCCACTCAAGTCTATGAGTTCACTCCAGAGCCCACTCAAGTCTATGAGTTCACTCCTGAGCTCGTTCCTGTCCAAGAGTTCACTACAGAGTCTGCTCTAGTTCCTCCCGAGGTGGTGGTTTTTGCTGCAGAACCTCCCAAGGCGGCGGCGTCCACTTCAGCTCCCCTCTGGCACGTGGCGTCCACTCATGAACTCTGTCTGCATCGTCATGGCCAAAGAGACTCTTGAACTGTCTGCCTGCCCTGTTATGGTCAAGGAGACCGTTGCTGAACTGTCTGCCTGTCCTGTTACAGCCATCAAAGCTGTTACTAATCTCTCTGTGCTCTTCATTGCAGTCCTGCCTGAGCCGTCAGGGGGGTCGTCTGCCTTGTTAGCTCCGTTGAAGTGGTATTCAGCTCCGTCAGCTCCACCATGGGGATCTTTGGTTCCGTCTGCCTTGCTGTGGTGCTCGTCTGCTCCGTCGTGGGGATCTTCGGTTCCTCCCTGCCGGCCCCCGCCCTGACCTCCTCTGTGTCCAGGCCCTCGTCTACTACACAGGCCTGGCCCACCATCCCTCCCCCTGATCCACCTCCGTTCCACCTCCTGGATTTCTCCCTCCTGGTCTTCTTTGACTTTGGTTGGGGCATCTGGAATCCACTCCTTAAAGTGGGGGTCATGTCACAGCCATCTGCTGGAGTGCCCTTGCCAGCCACCAGAGGGCACTCTTCTGGACTGTTGTTTGTATTGTTCCAGACTTCAGTTCCCATCACTCCTTGCACTTATTAGTTCTCATTGTCTCCAGCTGTGTGTCATTAGTCTTATTAGTTCCCCTTACTAGATTCTTTAATAAAAGCTGCAATTGGATCTTTTGTTTTAAGAGCATTTCGTGACATTCAGTTGCATATGTATTTGCTCTTTTGTATGTTGGTTTAAAATAACAAGTAGTCACAAGTTTTTAAATTATGCAATTTATTATTTAAAATATTTTTTGGGCGAAGCAAAGGTCTAGAGTTTTAACAAAAGTTTTGTATTTTTGCCTGTAATATATTATAGTGTAATATATTATATGATACGAGTAATTTTATTTCATGGTAATGATATCACAATATAGTTATTTTTGCTTTATATAAGGTCTTTATGATATCAATTTTTGATACCATAGACATTTCATAATTCTTGTCATCGGTGTCAGTATCAAAAAAAAACTAATACTAGCTAAATAAAAAAACACCGAAGACAAGTAAACAGTCAGCAATTAAATGAGAATAAGGAACTAATTACAAGCAATAGGACAAAAACTACAGCAGAACAAATAAATAAGAAATGCTACATACATTGTATAAAGTAATTATATGTATAAAAACACTGCACAGTTTTGTTTTGTTTTTCAAGTATGGCCCTGTATGACATCATAAAGGGCGGAATTCTTTGTATGGACACTTCTCCCGAAAGAGTGCATGCACACATCAACCAGAGGTGCATTTCCCTAAAGCAACTATGGTCGCAATTTCAGTCGTTACCAATAGAGTTCAATGGAACTAACGACCATAGTTATCTAACGATGGATTTGGGAAACGCACCCCAGAGCGAGAGCAAGAGCATGACCATCACCATACTTCATTCGGGTTATGGAAGTCGTCTCTTTGGAGATATGAAGGATGCAATACTACTCTCTAGGTACTCAAGATTAACATGAGATTGGCAGAAATGTGTGTAAATGTTCCCTTTAAGAGTTGCCTGGATCCAATATAATGTTACACGTGTTTTCTTTCTCAGTTGTTTTCTTTCACTTAGGACCTAAATTACTGTGTTTACGAGGATACTTGCAAAGACGGGCATTTTGACACATACAAGTTTGTCTATTTAACCGTTCAAGGCCTATAAAGCTGCAAAAATAACTCCGTTCAGTACTCCTGCGCTCTATGAGCACCATCTGACAGCACTCAGAAACAGCCTCTCAGACAGCGCACGCATGTAGCGAAATGAGTTCTCTTTCGCTGCTGATTCCATTTCAACAGCTTAAAATCACTTGTTTTTAAACCGCAATGCTTAAAAATGCATGCAAATGATAAGTTTTCTTGACCACGTAGCCCAGCAACTTCTGCAGCAACCACGAAAGAGACCTACTTGTGTGACAAGATCAGTGTGTGTTCAGTTACTTTTTTCTAGGAAATAAAGGGGAATATGTTCAGTAGCTTACTAGATAAGACTTTAAGGTATGGCTATTCTATACGGAATTTGACTTTCACAGATAAACCTAAACTTGAAGTATGTAAAGAAGTGGAGTAAAGAGTGTGACTACTAGCCCCAGTCTTCTTTATATACAGTAATTTATTTGAACTTTGGAAATTTCATAGTTTCACTCTGATCTAAATACTCAAATACTTTTTTGTTTGGTGTTTTTAAGTATTATTACTACGAATCTCTGAATAACCATTTCACCACAAAAAAAATGTTCCTGTAACTAATTAAATTTGGCGCTAGAAACACAGTCGTGGGTTTGTTTCCCAGGAAACACACATTCTGGTAAATGTATAACTTGAATGCATTGTAAGTCACTTTGGATAAAAGTGTCTTCCAAATGTGAAAAATGTCAAATTAAAGCACAACTAGTTCACTATGACTGATTTGAGCATTACATTTGGCAGCTTCCACACATCCTCTCCGACAGAGCCAAGACCACGTCCTGGTGGGGGACTCGAAAGTTTAATCTTCCATTACCCATCTTCTCCCTTTCCTTACCTCCATTCTCCTCCTAAGCAAACAGCTCAAAGTATAGTGTTACCGCCTACCAAATCCCCAATAAAAAATAAATTTATATGCTCTTATGCAGTCACTCGTTGGCATGCTGGAGATTTACGTAGGCCGGGATCGGGAGACAGCCGTGGTTAAGGCTCAGGAGTGTTAGATGTCCTTCAAGAGCTGGAAATGCATTTGAATCAGCTTAGCAGAGCTTAAACGTAATAGCCATTGAGAAAACGAGGAACTCGTGACGTTAACAAAAGATGTGCATCTTAACATGTGCATACTCACGATATCATTGGGAAAAACACCTGTATCTTCTCTAAACGCCTCAGAAAGAATGTAACAATCAGGTGCACTCCTAAACGAGATGTTTTAATTGGCTTAATTTGGATTTTATGTCCTTTTATCAATGCAACATGTTCGCTTAAAGCTCTTTGTGTCCTAAAAACTCATTTGTAATGAACTGCAAAAGCTGTTTTCACGGTTTCAACTGTGTATCATTCTGGATCGCAGTTGTGTTTCTGAAAGCAATCAGCGTTTACAAAAGCTTTTTATGATTTAGTGAGTGTTGGACGAGTCGTGATCCCTGGACTTAACAAACAGCCAGTGGCAGTAAAACACACTCCCTGAATGTCACCCCCTCTCATAATGAAACAATAAAGCAGGCCCGTTCTGACATGCGGAGAACACAGCTGAGAGAGCGGCCTGTTCTAATCGGGTCCCTCGAGAATGGCCCGCAACTAGACACAGACACCGAGACACTTAAAAAGTTCTGAGACTGCAGAGACAGGACAGAGAGTGACCTGCGTAAAGCACAGGTGCAGATGTGTATCCAGGACAAGTAGGGTAAAGGGTTACGCACACAAGCCCCCCTCGAGTCCTCCAGGGGCTCCTTGCAGAACGAGTGCGCGAACAGGTTCTGGAAGTTCATTCAGGCTGAACGATCCCTGCATTCGTCTTTGACGAGGAGAATGTTTTATCTGAGCAGTCAGTCCTTAAATTCACTGATTTGCCTTTGTCGCAATAGTTGAGATGCTCTTTCTGGCCACAGCGGTTGTTAGGAAGACAGAGTATGTAAATTTTAATGCCGCTTTTCAAAGAGGACAAGTGAACCGGACGTACGAGTGCATGATCCCTCTTAACCACCTACAGAGGTTAAATGATTTATCGTGTTTCATGTGAGCATTCTGGAAAATCAGAACACGCTTTTGGAAAATCTAACAACAGATGCCGAAGCTTTCCAGATGCGTGATTGCCAACCACAGGTTTAATGGAATGACTCTCTTGATTTTTTTGTTTTTCTTTCTCTCTCCAATCCTGTCCCTTTTTTTCTAGTCGTTCAAGGAAAATAAAATCTCTCTTGGCAGCAGATTAAGCATTCAATGGGGTGGGTCAACCTGCTGATGTCTTTTCATCATAATTTATGTACCATCTGTCTGCTCAATCAGCACCTCAGAGACACAGGGCCGTAATTCTCTGCAAGTGCCTTCAATCTTAATGGATATCACAGCACTTAACAATTACTTCCCAGCACTGTTAACAAAGAGCACATAGAAAATTTTAGTGACCTACTGATAGCAGTTTCAGGGGGGGATTATCAGGAGACATTTTGTCCTGTGTATTTATAGTTTGCGTTTGTATTTCTCATTTACATTAGTTTTACTATAGCATCTTGCACAACTCACAAATGACCATTAAAATCAAACCAGTATGTATATATATATATATATATAGGCTATATCATTCAAATTTAGTCAGTGTTTTGTCATGTCATATTCATTCATTTTAGTTATTTGTAATTTGAGTAAAATATCTAATTTTAGTTGATATTAACAAGATTTAAATGAAAAAGTGAACTCACAAATGACTGTTAAAATAAACCAGTGTTAATTTTTACACCATTTTTGTCTTAATCACAGTTTTTTGCCTTTTTTAACAGAAATATCATTTAATTGTAATCAATGTTTTGTCATGTCATATTCAATCATTTTAGTTAGTTGCAACTAACTAAAATAGTATCTAATTTAGATGGTTTAGTTGAAAAAAGGTATATATTTTATATATATTAGGTTATGTTGTTAAATGTAACTTTAGGCCTAATTAAAAATAAATTTAAGTTAATTACGCAAATTTTTGTCTCATCTAGGATCATTTTCGTGGCCATAATTAACACTGAATTCAGTCTTGATTCATGGATTAAAAAAATTGTAATGTAAATTCTAATAAAAATACTGTAGTTAAATTTCATGTAAACCATCAATGAACTGCATACTGAGAGAAATGCTACAGAAACAAGCCTGTCTGGTTATCAAATACATCTCAGCATGCAATATCCAGTTACTCATCCCTGATGGCTGCGTTCTGGCAGTGTATCACAGGAAACTATACGCTATCAGCATGCAAAATAGATATACCAGATATTTAAATAAAACTATGTGCAGACACTTTTGAGAATCAACAGATGATATCGATGTGTATGCATTACATACAATTGGTATTCGTTTATCTGCAACAATAACAAAAAAGCTAAAGAACTAGTCTTTATTCTTCTGATTTAGCAATGTTTGATAGCACCGGATGTGTCTCATTGTAAAAACATTGCTTTTGAAAGGCTGATCTCCACCGCGGCCCATAGAGGTGTTCTGAGTGTTTAGATTGGAGGCTGTTTTTCCTCTGTCATATGAAGTTCATACAGAATTCATTCTACAGTCTGGAGGATTGGGGCTTCCAGGCCCCATCTCCAGCCAGTGCGTGAAAAAAATAAAAAATACGCACAGTAAACCTCAATTTCTCTGAAATGAAAAAGAATGCATGACAAAAATGAACATATGAAACCATCTTTATCTGCAAGCATGTCTGCTGAATGTAATGAAAGATGACACATCTCTCAATCTCCCTAATAACAAATGAGAATGTTTGTGTAACTTGGCAGATGCCTAAATATGGCATTCAGTTCAACATGACGATGCCTCTGTCTGGTCTGTTCTCTTTGACTTTCCTTTTATTTGTTGTGACACCTGATATACTTTGAACACCTATTTCATTTAATCATTCTTGAATTGTGTCACACTTCCACGTATGTAAGACCGGAGCAGCTCGGCTCTGGGGATTGTTACAGTAATGGTCTGCAGGTTGAGTCCAAGTGTGTGGGGGAGATCAGATCTGTCCTGTGAGATAGAGGCTGCGGCTGACGCGGGAGGCACCTGTGGAGGGTAATGAGGCAAGGTAAGTCTGGGCAGGGGCAGTCAAGGGCTTTCCCTTCATGTGGACTTATTGATGCTGTCAGAACAGCGGGGCCACAATCGGCCTGTCACATATCCTGATGGATCCCAGGACGAGGGAACCAAACGAGGCTGTCCGTCTCTCGGGTGACCTACCCCCATGAGCTTGGCCAGGTTCAGAAAGATGATTTGTGTGAACTTCAGTTTGTGTCAGCGGGATTTTTTCCTGTACCGGTTGTCTCTTAGAGCATTAGCAGACCTGCTAGTTTAGAGGACTTTGGAGGGGAGAATGTGTTTTGGGTGTCCTTAGTTTAACTTGGCCATCTTTTGATGAATTATTTCCATTCTTTGTCTGCTATATTTGGTCAGAACCTTCAGGTATATGATTCTGAGGTATTTTTAGAGCATATTCTCTACATGATTGTTAGCAGACTGTACAGAAGTTCCAAAAAAAACTAGTGAACTTCTAAGGGAGCATCTTAACTTGGAATGCTCTGCATAAGCAGAAACTCTTGTATATTGCTCCACACGCAGAAGACACAATACTTAAAAAAAAAAAAAAAAAAAAAAAAGATATGTACATATGTTTTTTAAAAACATTTTTTTTTTTCATAATAATGTACGCACCAGTTTAGGATCAGTAAAAAGATTTTTAGAAAATTAATACTTTTATTCAGCAAGAATTGATCAAAATGTGAATTTTTGTTGTTTAAAAAAATATAATTCAAATAAAAGTTGTTCTTTGAACTTTGTTCATTAAAGAATCCTGAAAAAAAGTGTTTCACAGTTTCCACAAAAATATTAAGCAGCACAGCTGTTTTTAATGTTGATAACAATAAGAAACATTTCTAGAGCATCACATCAGTGTATTAGAATGATTTCTAAAGGATCATGTGACACTGAAGACAGAAGTAATGACTTCTGGAAATTCTACTTTGCCATCACATGAACACCACTCTCCTGAACTGCACCTTCACTTCCATTTTACTTTTCAGACTCTTTATTTTGCCCTGATTTCTCTGTCTCTCATATGACTTTAATACTCAAGATTTAACAAAACTATACTTTCTAAATTGCCTAAATGTCAAAATTAGTACAATAATAACTACATCATTACAATATTTTTCTAGAAAAATCCTAATACTGAACATTTGTCATATTTTTCCCTTACAAAAATTAGCCATGATTTTATTTCACAACAATTTTCATTGTTGTGTTGTTGTCTGCCCTAGCTCGCTCTAAACCTATTATAAAACAATATAATTATTTGTCTGCTAAATTACCACTGTAACTTTACAATAGATAATAATGATGTCCTTTAGTATTTAGAGTGATGAGTAATGGACTGCTACTGCTTAACTAAGTAAAAAAAAAAATAAAAAAAAAAACTACAATAGCCTATTCACAGATGAAACTGACTTGCACATGAAATCCTCAGCAGAAGTTTTGCTTCTCTGCTCCACCTTGGAGCTTCCACTCCATTCTCAAATCTCTGGCATTAATTACTCTGATCGAAACCGTTTGGCGGAGATGCCAGGCACAACTAACCGATTCATGATTTATTAGAGATTTATTATCAAATGGCGAATTCGGAAATAATTACTTTAGTACATTCGGCAGGCAATTATATAAACATAATAATAATAATAATAATAATAATAATTTTTTTTTTAAAAAGCAGCGGGCCAAATCGACTGCCAGGCAAACCGGGAATTGTCCCGGTTCTCCTGATGGCCAGTCCACGTCTGAAGCTCATATGGGTGATGCTGCTATATGCTTTGTTGCAGACTAATTTGGAGGTGAATAGTACTAGGAATACTTCAATTGAAATTCTGACTTAAAAGTGTTACAGTGAATCAAAACATAATGTCTCCAAGTTATTCCAGTGGTTATTTTTAAGCTGGAGCTGTGAGAATTATCTGGAACATAGTATGAGAATTTGGCAAAAAGAAGAGGCAGCATATGTAAGTTAGCAGAGTTTCAAAACAGCTTTTGTGTCACAATCGCACCTATGAAGCTTTAAAACACTGCCTACAGAGGACGCTCACTTGTTTTTGGAACTGAGCTTGTGATTCCAAACACAGGATGTTATGCAAGATTAATAAAATAGAGATGTTTGTTGACCTTCAGAATATTTAGGAATTATGTAATGTTGGTCATGGCGTGTGCAGTTCCACCCTGTGCTTGTGCCCCTCCATTTGCACAGCTGTGGAGAATGTAAGGTATGTGTGTTGCGGTTTAAAGGGAGTGTAAAAAGCAACCACCTCTTCTGCATATGTGTGCTTCATCCACACTTTGGCTTTGGGGGAAAGCACCTGCTGAACGATTACTGCTTTGTCTCCACAGCAACTGCGAGTTCACCACTTTCTGGTTTCATTTATCAGGCCCAGGCAAGATGAAACGAGCGTAATCACCGATCTTGGCCATTGGAAATATCAGGGACATTTCTCGACGTGTCCTTTTATGGGAAAAATGTGCTTGCCTGCAGATGTATCTTTTATGCTCAGATGATCAGATTTTTCATTAAGTGGTAAGCGATTGCGAGACGGACGGAATTTGCTCCGACCCACACCCTTTGTTTGTTATTTGCACGTCTCTCTGGTCTAGCTGCTGTGGGGTTTATTGTCCAGATGGATGCACTGAAGCCAAGGGAACCTGCAACATGCTTCACAGATTTCAACACTTTCGTTCACCCATAAAAGCAGAGCGGCTCATTTAGAGAGGTTACCATAGGGGACGCAGGGTAGAACGCTGATGCTTCCCTGTTGACTCCAGACCTAGGTCTTGCGGCTCTCAGGATAATTTACATTCAACAGCACACGTGTACTGTATGTCTATAGGGTTTACCATTGCTATGGTTTCCAGAGGACTCTAACGTTTCAGTGGGGCCTCAAAACCATTCTGACAGATTGAAGCATTCAAACTATTCACTTTCTGAAAGGAATGACTGATGTCAATAGGACATTTAGGAATATAACTATTCAAATAATAATAATGTTGCCTTTTTTATTTTTTATGCTTCTTTTGGAAGTCTGATTGCTTAAAGCTGTTTGAAGTTGTCTGTTAATATTGTGAAAATTTCACATGAAGCATTTTATGGCTGAAATGTGATGATAACCCAAGGAAAGTGAGAAAAGAAAACAGGCTTTTGACTTTATTAAAAAAACTTGACACACTGCCTCAGAGAACCTGGAAAAAAAGGTCTCCCATCACTCATCTGGTGGGATTAAGAGTGATTTCTCCAGGGGTTTGGTGACGATGGGAAGTTTCAAGTCGGAGCGTCATCAGAGAAAGTGAAATTCCTGCTTTACGTATTTCGGATCAGGCTTTCCATAGATGTTGTGGTATGAGATTTGTTTGATACCTGTCCGTCAGGGGCCAAACTGAACTTTAGCGTCACTCCGGATCTAGTGGGATTTAAAAACTGTAATTTTAGCCAGTGTCTGGTAAAGTAGTTCACAGATCATACGGCAAGTGACCCTTAGACTGGATTTGGATTACTTGAGTTCACATATATTGACTTAACTATTATCATGTGCTTAACAGATATTGGGAAACAATTGCATGCCATTATGTCATAAAATGTAATTTTACTTCTATGTAAATATTTACATTCAACTCGTTGGCAACTAGAAAAGTATTATTGTGCAATTATAATAATCTCTCTCCCTCCTTCTCCATCTGTCTCCATCTCTTACACGCTCTCTGTCAGAAATCTCAGATGGTCTCAGATTGATAATGTGCTTTGCATATGTTTGAAGGAAAAATATTGAAAACACATATTTAGGATGCATGTCAGGAGGACATGATGATTTCAACCACATTTATTTTCCCTCTGGCTTGATTTTTTTGAAGAATTCAAAAAAATATTTGGCTAATATCCATTTTATTCACTGGAAAAAAAAGGTTTAGCGACCTTCAAGTTTAGTTTAGTGGGAGAAAAAAAATGGAGATGCAACCAGATTTCTATACTTAATATAAAGTTTTCGGCTGCGGGTTAATGCATTCCAAGTCTTTTGGAATGGCCTTGGATGATTTGAGTGGAAATTTTACATGCCAATTTACATATTTTTTCTACACAATTCTCTTCTAAACTTTTTTTAATGCATGTGCTAAAATCATCCCGCTGCATGTCTCCTCCATCTGAGGTTAAAATGGGCTATTCGCCGATCCATCTTCAAATACAAGCTCAGTTGAAAGGAAAAATGGAAGTAAATTCAGATATTTCGCTACTTCAGAAGAGATCTATGAGAATCCGATCTCAGGGGTTTGCCACACCTTTAAGTATCTTTAGGTCAGACAGACAAACTTTGAAGAGTCAAACTCGGGCCATGTAAATGTCATAATACATGTTTATCAACTTAAAAGCATATTTCTTTGTTGAGTCCTGCTGCATTCTGTATTCGCTATACTCTTACAGGGATTTGGAAGTTTTTGAATCAAAGTTTACACACCTCTGTTTGGTATTTCAAGTGAGTGAGTTTGTATGGGTATTCCCAGAGGCTGTATGTTATCTGATGAGACTAGAAAGCTGAATTGATCACTGCATTCAAATCCCTCTAAGCTTCAGAGATCCAAAATATATCTGCTAACCCCCTCTTGGGCTATGCACCAGGCCACACGGCTAGGAAACAATTTTCACCGCATTTTTACTGATTGCTTTTTTTTCTTTCTTTCTTTTTTTTAAAGGATTCAAAAGAGACTGATTAATCAGAGCACTCAAAATACCAAAAATCAAAACAGTTCCCATCTGTAACACAATCAAACAGAGGGCACATGTAACTCACACAATGACAATTTTTTAATTTTTTTTTTTTTTTTTTTTCAAGAAACTGGGGACAAGAACAGTTGTGCGTTTCTTCAATTTTATGTCACAGGGCTTGATTTTTATATTTTATTTTTATTTTATAAATTTTGATATTTATTAAATGAAGATCACATTAAAGCTGTGCCCTCATCCATTGTATTTGTATGCTGCTTTTTAAAAGCTCTTTATTTTTATATTAAAAAATTGTTATAAATTATTACTTGAAAAATCATAAAATATGATCTAAACGAAGAGTCAAAAACATAAACCATTTTAATATTTATTGTATACATTTTTTCTATAATTATTGGTTGTAGCATCATTTCCTTTACTACAATCAATTTATTTTATTTATTATTATTTGATTTTTTTTTTTTAAAAGTTAATGTACATTTTTATCAAGGAGGCAACAGTGTCACTGAAGAGCATGCTTGAGAATATGATGAAACCCAAGGTAAATATTTCTTGTGAGCAGCAGATTTTTATTATGCAGCTGTAATTTTGTCAAATTTGAGAAAATATTATTTCATTTTGACTACTTAGGATACATAAAATGCCATATGCTGTATTGTTTGGCTTTATCTGAAATTAGCTTTAGCAAGATGAATGACAGAGTTCTCTTGTAATCAAGTATATCTCCTGTTGGGCAAATTAAATAAAATTGTGAGAGTGTGAAAAGTGTGTTTTAATGCTAAAAGTATTAAAAAGTTTAGCACATTTAATACTATTTAACGATTTAATACATTTATTGACCAGAATGTGCACCAGAACAGATCTGCTCTTTCAATAAGAAGAAAATTAATCAACTTGGCAATGATGAGGTGATATCTTATATGTGAATCCCAGGTTTCTGCATTTCTTCTCAAGCTTTTTTTGGGATGTTGAAGTAGTGGAGTGGCATTTTTACAGAGACATAGTGAAACCACCATTAGAGCTGTCAGCCCCTGTGTTGAGTGGTGAGGTAATGCTACAGAGACATATGAAAGCTCACAGCAAAAAAATGAAACTGTTCTATCATGATCAAAACCCGCTGTGCTGCACATCTGGGTGATGAGAGGTGGGTGTGACCCGCATGGATTTTCAATGGTTGGTACCATATTTTATATCCACCAGTATGATTGTCCTTTGTCATCAAATGTATAGACATCATGCAGACAATCATTTTTCCTACTTTTTTCAAATCAAATACACGTGTTTGGATGCAAGCAGTAGGTTTTTGCTCTTTTTACTTTTACTTAATATCCAACAAGATGCATTTATTTTTTTCTGCAGAACACAAAAAGGGGTCAAATCATAGTAGACTCCACTGAATTTCATTGTATTGCCAAACACACACACACACACATTTTTCTTAATATCTTAATTTATGTTTCACAAGAAGAAAGTCAATCAGGTTTGGAACAACATGAAGGTGAGTATTTTTATTTTTGGATGAACTGTACATTTAAAGCAGTGCTTCTCAACCATTTTTGATACAATGGCCTTTCATTGTCCAAAACACTACTGAATACATATGTCTGGAATTTCTGCTGTAATTATAAAAATGCTGCTTGTTTTCAAACTTTTTTTATTGTTATTAACAGAAACTGGGAGTGTTGATGCATTTAATTAACTAACCATAATTTGTTGAAACTTCAGTAAAAACAATAGTTATTGTGGGAGGAAAGAATTATTCATTATTCGATATTCTAGTATAGATCTTGATTTTATGCTTTTCAAGCATTTTAATTAAGTTTAGAGTTAGATTTTAATTTTAGCTTAAATCATTTAAAGTACTTTTCCCTGAAAGTTTGGTTGAGGACCTCTACTTTAAAGGCCATGTTCTTCTCATACTAGGCAGCTAAAAGCTATTCTGATCATAATTCTACTGAAAAACAAACAAGTGATGATTGTCACTGAGAGAATAGACAATGCTTCATCACATTTTCCCGTCTTTGACAAAAGATTAAAACTGACCTAATTTCAGACAAGCCGTTCCAGAATATGTCATACAAAGATCCAAACATAATGAAGACTATGAGACTTTCCATAAACATCCGACCGTGATTGTTAACTGACTAAGCTGTAGAATTATTATATGTAATCATTTCAACTTTCTGTATATTGGTAGCCATGATGACATCATATGTTGCTGTCACATGTGTGTATGGTGGCCTTTACCTGGCCTTTCTCCTTCCCCTCTGATGCAAGAGTGCATAGCGCTTACACTCACACCATTTGGCATGTGTTTATTGGCAGAGCTGGGTTATGTTCAAGGTGTCTGTTTGACTTGGATGGACTGTAATCTTTTAAACAAACAAACTGCAAACCAGAGCCAAGGCTCGACACCCAGCTGGCAAGGGCTGCGGTTAACACTGATACGAATGTTACCTCGCTTCCCACACAAACACGTTGCGCAGTACCTCAACTTGGTGTGTTTCTACAAGAAACTTCCAGACTTTCGCCATATTGGTGACAGTTGAAGTACAAAATGTCCACCAATGCCATATTGGTTTTGAGTTAGTATTGTAAATGTTTATTGACTATCCGGTTTCCTTTCCCGCCGCATATCTTTGGCCTACATCGGATGCTGCCACTTGGTTGGGACGGTCAAGGCTCATCAAACGCTGCTGACCCGTGATGCTACCATCCACCCCTGGACACATCCGTTCTTCCCCCCACCCGAATTTCCCACTGAGCCATCCTTCATGGATCATTGATAGGCAGCCCTTTACCACTCTTAGTCCCAGGGTTCGTTCTTTGAATCCAGTGAGCAGTGGACACACAAAAGCCTTTTTGATGGGGGTGTGACGGAGGACATGCTGAGTGGCTCCAGTCTCTCCTTTCTGCCCTGACCCTGGCCTTTCCCTCAGACGCCCCCGCCACCACCAGATCCCGCTCTATGTCCTCTCTAACACTTCCCATGTTCCCAGGTCTGTGCCAAGTGCTGCTCTGCTTTGGATTTGTTAGAAACTGTTAGTTCGTATGAACTGATAAGGGAGTGGCAGATGGAGAACAAACATCCGTATCCAAATGCATCCGTCATAGCCCACATGTGTTTGACTTTGGAAATTAAATTCTTCTTTGGAGAGCCTTGAATTGAGTTTTAGGCAGACTGACTGGTGTGTTAAACACTTTGAATTAAAGTAATCCCCAGTTATGCATCCAATAGCATGCATTGCATCCATGCCCTTTTATTTTGATATGCTTTATAATATGTTCTTGTTTCCTGTCCTTTGTGTCCTTTTTCCATTTGTTTTATTGTTTCCAGGTGTGTTTTGTTCATTTATCTAATTATTCCGACTTATTATGTCATGTTCTTGAGTGAGTAACTCCCTTTTTGTTTGTTCTTTGTTTGGGATTGTCCTGGACAGATAACGCTAGTGAAAATGAACCAATTTTGTTTTTTTATACACTACAGTACCATTCAAAAGTTTATTTATTTACAAAGAATTACTTTTATTAAGGGTGCATTAAATTGATCAGAAGTAAAGACAGTGAAGGAATTTACGATGTTACAAAAAGATTTAGGTTTAGATTTTAAATAAATGCTGTTCTTTGGAACTTTCTAATTATCGAAGAATCAGTTTCCACAAATATAATAAGCAGCACAACTGTTTTCATCATTGCTAATAATAAGAAATGTTTCTTAAGCACCAAATCAACATTTAGAATGGTTTCTGAATGATCATGTGACACTGAAGACTGGAGTAATGGCTGCTGAAAATTCAGATTTGCCATCACAGGAAAAAATACATTTTAAAATATATTAAAATAGAAAACAGTTATTTTAAACTGTAATAACATTTCACAATTGTACTGTTTTTACTGTATTTTGATCAAATAAATGCAACCTTGATGAGCATGAGACTTCTTTAAAAAAAAAAAAAAAAAACGACCCCAAACAATGAACAACTGTATATATAATCTTACATATTTCATATTAATGTAATCTTAAACCCCTCATTTACACTTAATTTCATTAATTTATGTTCAGATCTTAGAGTTTGAATCTGATGGTTTCATTGTGGCTTCAGACTTTTGGGACGCACTGTATGTTGGGGAATTTTGCTTCTTGTTTCATGCATTTGGGCTCCTGACAAACTTCTGTTCCTTTTGTATAACATTACGCTCAGTAAATATACCCACCCTAGGAAAAACTTGTATAATGGCCCAACTATTGTCGTCAATATCCAAGTCTAGAAGGAAACTTAAGATTCAAACAATTGTGAGAATTTGACCTTTACTTTTTTCTTTTTTTTTTTTTTTTTTTTGATTGAGCCAAAACTTACAACATAATCCCAGCTAACAGAGCTATCATCACTGTAAGATATATTACTGAGGTATTTTGGTTTTTGGCAATAACAGAAACCATCTACTCTAACATATGTAAATCAGCTGATCAGATGTTTTATTGGCTTATATTTGGAAGAAATTACTGACTGATGTCACCAGTCTATAGACTCATGCTTTGTCAGCATTAATTTATTTAGGTACTATGCAACCTCAAGAACTCCTTTTTGAATTTTATTTGATAATACACAGCAGCTCTGTAACATTTCATTTGCAAAAGCAGTGTCTTTAATTTTGCATGCATGCAGCCTGCCCAGAAGGAAGTGACATTCTGGAGCGGTTCAGTGAGATTTACTTAATCACCATCATGTGTTGGAAGTCCACAGTGTACCACTAAGAAAGGTCAGCCTGTGTGTTTTGAGACACTGGAAGGTAAAGACGTCATCTTAGGTTGAACTATGACTTCAACAATGAATGTCTTTTAATACATTATAGTCAAAGTCAAGTGGCTAACAGGGTTAAATGACACTTTTAGTGCCTCCTCATTTTCCTAACACTCCTTGTCCTAAATACCCACACCCGCCTGGCCCTTGGATCAAATTCAACCCAAATTAAAAACTCATTTAAAAACTTCTTGAATTTTTTTTCTTTTTTTTTGTAGTCCAAAAGTCTATTATGATTTTAAAAACGTTGACTTCAGTTAAAGGTTATAAAAATTTTTTTTTTTTTTAATAGATTTTTAAAAATTAAGTAATAAATAGATTTTTATGTAAGATATCAACTAATATAACAAACAAAATAAAATAAAAGGACAATAGTAGGGTTTAGGAATCCATTTTAAACAACTTTTATGACATTCAGAAGCGCATACCCAGCTATTGTCTGATCTGACCGACAAGGTCTCTGGAGGAGTTAAGCGTCTAAGCAGCACTGTGGCGTCTGAGATACTGTGGAGCAGGCACAAAAGTGTTAAACACACACTGAGGAGTGAGTCCCAGCTGACCTCTCTCACACACTCCTGCTTTCCCTGTGGCTGTGGAGGTCCGTGCCAGGTCCCTGCCGAGCCACGACTGCAAACAGGGGCTGTAACTCAGGTCAGATGCTTTGTCAGCATCAATTTATTTAGGAACTGCTCAAATGACACGTTCAAGCACTTGTTCTTGAATTACTTGGAAATGCTCCTGCCTGCCAGCTACTTTTGAGCGAAAGCATGGCATGTCAAGTGGCCATGAATTTGGGATGATTATATTAGAACTGCAGTGAAATATGTTCTCAATAGATGTTTTATAGTAGAACAAGAACTGAAAGTCATTTTAAGAATGTTTCATCTTTTAGTCACAATATAAGAGTATATAAACACTTCAAATATACATAAAAAGGAAATTTGTTTGTTTTACAGCATAATGACTCCATGTAGTTTGTGTACTGAGCAGCCTGGATCCAGTTAGACTAATATAGAGAATTTCATCATGAGGAAGCACTCAAGTGTGCAACTGACAAGATTAGAAGGACTAAAACATGTCTGCCAATACACATTTCCTTGTCAATCTATGGCTCAGACTCTGCAAGCTTAAACAAACAAACAGAAGAATGGAGGCCTGTGGGTTGAGTTCACTATACCGGATAAAAAGAGCTGTTTCTGTTGTGACTGTACTGTTCCTGTCTGACGAGGAGATTCTTTCCTGTTCTCGCCTTTTGTAAAGGTGTCTTAGACATTCCAAAGTGCTACAAAGCCTCTACTTCCTAATTGTGGAATATTGTTTACAGAGGGCTCATTGAGGGACGGATTTAGCATGCGGGCACGGCCCAAGAGGAGAAAGGATCTGTCAAAGCAGTTTGACAAGAATGATAACAAACACACTTCTTTTCACATATATATGTTGCTTAACTTTATTCATGTACTCTTTTTCGTTATGAAATTCACTATAATTACATATAGTACAATAATGGCTATTATTTTCTACAAAAGATTGCATAAATAATTTAAATGATGAAATTGAAAAAAATAAATACGCAGTTCATTCTTTGTAACAGTCTTTTGGTCGGACAGACAGTGGGGATCCGTTCTTTGGAGGAGGATGCCACTCAGTAAGACCACACAGGTACAGTATGTACAAGTTGCTATTAATGGCAAGTCTGCTTATATTATAAAGATCCCTTCCAGTTGCTATTTCAAATACACAATTGAAAAATAAGCAAATATTATCAGCACTGATCTGAAAAAAAAAGGCAGGGAAGTCACGAGCAGAAATTGTTGAACAATTGGCATTCTCTTATCTCTTTATCCTGTGTAAAATCAACATCCAGACCACAATTTCGAAGTTTGGTTAAATTATTTGTCTCTTCTTTTCCGGTCACGAGACAGGAAGGATGACATCTTTGCTGAAGACTTCAGTAATGGATGTAGGTAACCTGCTAGCGATTGCAGATGGCTGAATATCTCCAAATGGTTTCCATTGAAGGAGGGTGCAGAAAGGTTCTTTGCCCGGGAGGAATTGCTCCAGATTCTTGCACATATGTGGGACTCTTTTTCGGGTCTTCTAACAAACAGGAACTGACCATGTCTAGAGGAAATGGCTTTTTATGACTCAAATCCTAAACACAGGAATGGAACTATTTGGTAATTAGGACAAGTCACAGGAATATCGTTTGCGGTTCTTGACCTCGGGGGACTTGGACCGCAGAGGGCTGACACAACTTTTCGAACTCTCTGTAACTGCCAGTTCTGATCAGTTTCTTGTGGAAATGTGAAGTTGCAGAAATTCGCATGGTGACTGGCTCGGCTCCCCAGCCCGTCAAGAGGACTTGTGAGCTGGTCAAATTGACCAAGGTTAAGAATTCTGGGCCTCAATGATCTGTCAGCAGCGGCGTGTCTTTTGGGCCCGACACGGCTGGACGGTCAAATCATACGCTGCTCCAAGTCCCAGAAGAGGAGGACAAATCTGGTACACAAACATTCACATGAGCGCTTGGTGTATTGGTTGAGCGCTCAGCGTGCTTGCCTGTAGTTAGCTTACCCTTTCAATGAACTTCAAACACGAAATGAACTGCTTGGGCAAGAATATATGGAGTTATTCCTCCTTCCTCAGAATATCCTCATTCCCTGAACTAATCTTACATAACAGCATACGTCTTTTACTAGAGCGTTAGTCCGCTGGCATTCTGTGATCAAACTGGGACTTTTTCGGCTCAAGAGCACAAACAAACAGTGAGACATCTGAAATACATTGGAAACTTGTTGGCACGCCAACACGTTTGTTAAAAGCTAACGCGTTTATTCCTTCCCTTGTAGTTGAGGATTGCAGTTTCTGAAATATGTGTGCATATGTATATTGGTGTATCTGTATGTGTGCAAGAGAGAGTTTCTGTATCAGTTCATGTTTTCCCCTCAGTACGAATTGCTGTTGACCGATGGCACTTTGCTACGGTGCTTCTTATTGCGTCGTGGCTTCTTGGAGGACAACTCCTTGACGTCCGATTGGTTGTGATGGCGGGTGTAGCGTTTGCACTTGCAAGACGTGACTACTCGGATTTTGTATGTCCGGTTTGGTCCGTTAGGACACTGGAGCTGTATCCGCTGGGTGCGGGAGTGAGCGGGAATGCAGCGGTAATCGGATGAGCTGCTTCTCCACCATTTTCCCCTTAGAATTGAGTTTGGCATCAAGTGAGCTGGAAGGCATTGACCAGAACACACCAGCTCTTTCACAGGTTTGACGCTGCGGCAAGATCCATCGGTTACGTAGCGGGTAGAACGCAGCTCCCGGCAGCTTAGTTCAGAGGCTCCTGAGAAAGAGAGGAGATCCAGAACAGATTAGGTGAATGTTTAGGGATGCATCTTAAATAAAACACAGCTACCAGAACTGGCATTTATTATAGCCTGTGCATAATGGGTTTTGGATTATTCACAGCTACAATACACAAAACAGATTTTATTTTCATGTTTTGTTATATCCACAGGCATTAAGTAAATTTCCTAAAGTTGACTTTGTTGTGTGTTTTGTCGAGTTTCCCAGAAAAAAAGTTGTTGTGTGTCCACCCAGCAAGGAAATGCCTGATAAAATCTTTTAATATCACTACAATATGTTTTTTATTAATCTGGTTTGGATTTGGCTAGCAAAATAATAGATATGATCTTGATTTAAGGTGGAATTGATGAGAATCCCAATCAATTAGAAACCCACAGACACTAAAAAACGTACCAGATTGTTCTGTAGAGAAAGGACTGATTGCATGTGAACTGCAGTCAGAACTTTTGCAATAAGATTTAACGTAAGCTCGCTTAAACTCTTCATTAATGTTTTCATTCATTTTAATGTGTCAGTTAAAGAGATGAAAGTGACAGTGGAAAGATCTGTTTCCTTCTTCAGCTCCCCTCATGGAGAAGAACAAAGGATTTATGTGTGTGATGAGTTCAGGTTCTGCCTCCCCTGATTCTCAGAAAACCTGATCTGATGTTTTATGAGGAGCGGGACGAGAGCCAGAGGAAGATGAACATATCTCAACATGACCCCACACTGACCACCAGAGAAACTACACCACACGTCACCCCTTCAAGAGCAGAGTGTGATATCTTTCTCCACCCCCTAACGAGCGAGTATAACGTACGTGTTTGGCTTGATAACTGTTTCCTTATGCTGAAACACAACATCATTTTAGGGGTGTCCACTGACATAATTAGATATTTGAAATGATCTTGTTGACTTTACGAATTGCTCAATCCTTAATTATTTTTATTATTTATTGTTATTGTCATAATTTCATTACTTTGTTCGTGGAAGTTCGCTTGTTATTATTTTTGGAAGTAATCTGTGTATTTTTTAAGCAATAAATTTAGACATTCCAATTTCTCAAACACTTGCTTTTTTCCAAAGTCTTGATTTGTGTTCTGGAAACAAGCTCTAAGAGATTTTTTCTTCATTCTGACATTAACACACAATCACACACACACTGTATATTGTTAGACCTAGGTTTGAATTCACAGTAGTTTTACTTTCCACAGGTGGGAGTCATTCTCTATCAAGGCAATACCCTGAATAAATGACCCCTTAGAATAACTTCTCACATTTTAAACTACCCTGAAACCATACTGTTGCAATTAGATGGTTATGGAAAGGCAGACTTTGTCTAATTATGTAAAATTGGAGATACAAGAACAAAAAAAAGGGTTATCGAAGTTAGTGCATCACTTATGCTGGTGAAAAGGTGGAACGGCAAGCATTCTTTCTGAACTACTATAAAGCTTTTATTTAAAAGCGGGAACATCTATTTAGAGCCTATACAGGAATATCCAGTTTCGTAGAAGTAAATGAATAACATAAAATACAGGGTGAATTCTCAAAGTCATTGGTCGGACCGTCTATAACAAATTATTGGAGCAAATTTCATTATAGATAGGTGCCGTTTAGTTACCCCATGAACTTTCCAGTTGCTAATGTCTAATGCATTTTAGATAACAGATCTATCTAGCGGAAATTGTCTAATTATATTTGAAACTTATTCCTTTTCATAACTCCTAATTTTTACACACATTTAAAACACACAAAATTTTGTTAACTTGCAAACATGCAAAGCAAGATGCATATTCCTTGAAAGTGTTAAAATATATTTTACTCATTTTTAGTATTTGACTTAATTTCACTTAAAACAAGCTGTATTTATGTACAGAAAATATCTAAATATTAAACATATTGTACTTCATTTCACTTAAAACCAAGCTGTACTTATTTACACAAGTTTTACTTAAGTCGTTGCTTAATAAAATAGCTGAAATAAAATTCTAAATAAATAAGTCAACTAATGCAATTAGGCTAACTGGAGGGGTTATTAACTTTAAACAAACAAAAAAAAATCAATAGGTAAAGATTCATTTAATGTGTTGATACGGACCAATTTTTAAGGAAAAATAGCCCACAGATAATCTTAAAAGAAAAAAAATCCATGTTCTATTATTATATTCTAACTAGTACGTTTGTATTGCTTTGATAGAGCTCAACGTTATTAATTAAAGATCTTTTCTTTTTGCTTACCATAAGTACGTGTGTTGGCTGATGACCTCCTTCCTCCGTTCTTAGCTCGGTTCATTGTGTTGTTATCAGAAATTTGTATCTGCTCCTCAGGTCTATTCGTGTCCTCCGTGTATTCTGGTATAATTTCTGTAGCATCATTTTTTAAAGCTCTCCATCCGTGCGCAGCTGTGAAACATCCCTGTAGCAGCAGCAACAGCAGCAACAGCCGCGCGCCGCACCGCACGAGCGCTAGAGACACCTGCATACTGTAATAGAGAACGAGACGTTCAGCGGGCAAACTCTAACCGGTTTTCTTCTCTTCGTGAGAGGCTTGCCTTTTTAAAGTACCACAGGTTTCGCAAAAACCCAGATAATTTAGCGCTTACACGAAGTGGGAGGGATTTAGGCAGAGACGCTCATTCAGAAACTGATAGGGAGGAAGGGGCACATGCAGAAGTGTAAGGTCAACCTGGAGAGAGAAAAGTCATCTATTTTTCACCAGAAATGAGACAGCGTGTCTTTACTGCTGTTTTTCATCCTGTGTGTCGTTTTCTATTGTCTTTACTTAGAAAGATCAAACCAAATACAGCCAGTCGGAAGTTTGGACACGCCTTCTCATTCTTTAAAATTAGTCATTTTTAATAATAGCTAGGCTATATTTTTAGAGCCTACTATTTTATTTTTTAGAACCAGTGTGCAAACTATACAATGACTTGACGATATAAATTTAAATGAACGTTTTTTAAAAGGAAAGTCTTTTAGCAGACGCAATTTTTTAAGATTTCTCACGCACAACACGAATTGTTGTTATAAAGTGCGAGAGGGCGCACGTGACTTGTGTTTGTTTTGGTTGCGACCGGTGAAATTTACGTGCTGTGACTAACTTGGAATAAGTTTAAACACTACTGAAACGTTTTAAAATGTTATATATACTTGTTTGAACTTTTACTAACCGTAAATCTTTTGTTTTGGCTTTCTTTGACTGTTTTGGTGCACATATATCAGGGATGTATTAGCAGTCTGACTGTGTAAATTAAAGATGAATATGACACACACAAGATACAGATGCTTTATGGCACGTAACTGTCTCACATCAGTGTAAAATGCATCGCTTTGTACAAACACTGCCCTCTTGAGGGAGCCCAAACAAACAAATACTTGAAATGATATTATTTCTTATTTCCTGCATATTGTACATGTTCTGCTTCTCCTGTCGATTAAGCTAAGCAAAGGATAGAAGATATGTCAGTATGCAAGACTCTGGTTGGGAAACAACTTCTAACGCTACTCTGAAACATTGTGTCCGCCAGTTGTTCAAGCTTAGAAACCACTTTGGCTGAGAAAAAATCGGATCTATTGTGACTCTTCTTTTCGTCCTGTCATCATGAAGATCACAGTGTCCACCACAGGCCTAGTCTGATTGTAGCCTATGTTCTTTCCCTGTCATTCACTGGCTGTTTTTATATCTCTTTGGGTTTGTGCACAAAAAACACAGTCTCCAGGCATGCTTTATCAAGATAGCAGCTTGAGCATAAATAACACTTCGGTGTGTTCCAGATTTACAAGGGCTGCCAGCAAAATATATTTTTATAAAGAAGAAAAAAGGTAACACAATGTAAAAGCCACATAAACAAAGCATTTAACTCATCTGGACTGACAGGGCTGAACTCAATGCATATGAAATGCAAACACACTGACTTGCAGCTGAGCATTAAAATTTTCAGATAAGATGGAACTGGGTCAAAGTTGAGTAGAAATATTACTCTTACAAAAACAAAAAGTGTTCTTGGCACTGCTAATAGGTTTTGCCCCCTGATTCATGGTTCTATTTTGTATTATTATAACTATATATATATATATATATATATATATATATATATACACTATATTGTACCATATGGTATATATATATAATATATATAAAACA